>JAODLL010048784.1:0-44550 GCA_026546735.1 Forbesichthys agassizii | reverse complement strand
GTTTTTAATGATGTAGTGTGAAGCACTTTGTGTTACATGAATTTGTATGAAAAGTGCTATATAAATAAAGATTAATTAAGCGTGCGTGCGTGTTTGTTAGCGAGAGAGACCGGGAAAAAGACATGCAGGTGAACTACTAATCATAGGCTAGCTTATTGCATGCAATTCAGAGAGCCTAAAACGCAATGTTTCTGTAGATAAGAATAATTTTGTCAGAATGATACTTTGTTATTATTTTACCTGACCTGATATTTTATGATAAGCTTACCGAATCCTGCCCATATCACTATCGAGCATCACTACCCACAGGGTTGCCAGCTTTCAAGGCTGACTTGGTGTGAGAATCAGAAAGACTGACACTTACGTAAAGTCAAATTTAGCTGCAACTCCAAATTTAACTGCTCTCCCCCACCCCAATATAACAGCATGTCACAGAGTTATTTATTTCTTTAAAGTCATTTAGAATTTAATTACCATGTAGTCCGTGGAAATATTTATGGATGTAGTCAGTTCCAGTGAATGCATTTCATCTTGTAGAAATAGTACTATTTGTTGTAGTTGTAGCTTAGTCTCTCCGTCAATTCCTATCAATTTGCAAGAAAACAACAAAACTGTAATTTATATAAATAAATAAAAAAGCAAATTAGTTTCAACCAGAAGAACAATTAATTTTTGACACCTTGCGATTCACCAGGACTGGTTGATCCACACACACTAATAAGCCAGATGCTCACTACATATTCAAAATATTTAAATGGCTCAGCTTAATTGATTTTTATGGAATTGCTTGGCTGCATAACTGTAACTGTAATTGTAATTGTAATTGTAAATGTCTTTTAGCAGTTAAGAGGTTCAGAATTTTCTGTGGGGATAAGCATGAATGTGCCCAGTGCACTATTCATTTCTTAAGATACACATTTAAGTGATTTTATAAATGGCAGACTAAATCTCGTTACACCAAATGCCTCGCAACATTTAAAGCCTTGAAATATTTAGCAGAAGTTGCGGTTCATCACTTATTGCCCAAAGATGATAAACTGTGAATTACTGATACACTATTTTTAAACTGCAATTTCACTACTCTATACTAAGAGCTGCCCGCCATTTTTCAACCCACCCATGGTGACCTAGCTAACAATGGTTCAGCAAGTATAGTATGTGTGTAAGCAGCAACTGGTCGTGTTGCTCCGTGCATATGTTATTTAATAAATAAAAAAAGACATTCATTCTCAGCTGGTGGCCAGGTTGAAATACATGTTTGTTTACTGCCTGGTTATGAAGAAGGTACCATATTCTTCCTCCGATTTTGCCTCACGTACAGTACAGGCATAATCCCGACTGTCTTGAGCTGACACTTTGAGAGGAGCAGGCTGCAACACATCTATAATGAAAGGAAGTGGGTGTGAAGGAGGGACAACAAGAATTGCTGTCTTAGATGTTGTGCCATCTTTCTTCTATTCTGCTCCTGACGTTTTTCGCCACCTTGCTCATATATTCGACTGCTTTCTCCTACCCCCGCCCTCCCATACACACACACACACACACACACACTTTGTTTTTTAAAGAAAAACACATTTCTCAAGGCACATAGTTTTCAGTTTGTCTCCCTTTTTACTTTTTATGTTTGTATTTCTAACAATGTAATTTCCTCTCTGTCATTTGTTCTATTGTCTTTAATTAAAAAAGACTCAAATTATAATATAATATAATAATATGATCTCTGATCCTTGGTAACTTTCCCTGTTAAACGGTATTATGCCTGGATCTCACTACTTTGGAACAATCTGAAATGGTTTCCATACTGTATACATACATGTAAATGCACTGCACTTGATTGAAGTAATACAGTGACTTATCCTACTGCCTATTGTTATTTGTAGTTATGTCAGCTTATTATGTGCAGTGCAAGAAACTCCCTTAGTTCAAACACGAGTGGTTTGTCTTCTAGATCGGATAGGCATCACTAAATACGTATACAAATGCGCCACTCGCCCATTATTTACCACGTATCATAAGTGGTAAGCTGGAAAGCTCAAGATGGGTTTTAGGCAGAAATACTTTGGCATCAGAGAAAGCACATTTATGGAAGAGGCTGTCACATTTAGACTTGTAAATCACACGCACGCACGCACAATCCCATAAAAACAAGGTACCTCTTCTTACAGTGTATTGTGTTTTTGCGAAATCAAAGGCTGACTGAGTGGACATAAGGGCGGATAATCAGAATGCTGCCTGTTGTCTGTTTTTTGTTGCGATATAGCTTTTTGCGTGGCTCAACCCTTTTCCCTTTCATGTCCTGGGGTTTGAGTTCACTTGAACTTGAAATGGTCATAGAGACTAATAGCATATTCATATAGAGGAGAGTAGTGGACAAGGTCCCAAAGACCTTGTGTTTTGACTCTAAATATAAAAAAATAATATATGTGCGGGGGGGCATCTGCTATTAATCTGAATTTAAGAAGTGAATGGTGACGGTTTACACTTTCAGTCAATATGTTTCTTTGCATGATATCCCATGAAAATGCTTAATTCTGAATAAGACCTAAAAATGAAGCTTTGTCAGCCAAATTGAATGAAATATTATATGTACATGTAGACATTTATTCTCTGCATTTAACCCATCCCTTAAGGGAGCAGTGGGCAGCCACTGTGCAGTGCCCGGGGACCAACACCAGGTAGAGGCCAGTGTCACTGGTCAATGGCACTGACTGGAGAGAGTTAACCTAACATGTTTTTAGATAGTGTGGGATAGCTGCAGTTTACTACCAGTACCGGTATATCTGATAGTCTCATCCTCTTCCGTTCATTAGCACTGCGTCACATAAGCAACTCTGTGCTAATCGTCTGATGCATATATCCCTCGTAAGCTCGACACTATGACACTATGACTTTCGGGAAGTACAGTAATACTGTTGATATCCATTGGCTGTTAGCATTGTGACTCACAATTATGTCTCCGTAATGTCTGGTTCAACAGTTTAATCAGTAACCGTACCCTACAAACTGTACAGATTTACGAGACCTGTAAACAACCAGATTCCAGTTGTTTATTTTCCTCATTGCAAGTTTAACAGTTTAACGTCCGACTTGGTCATTGAGTTACGTAGTAGGTCATCCTGCATGTCAATCACAAGACCTCGCTTGTCAAGTAGGCGGGTGCTGACGCAGTTAGCCAGCGTTGTGTCCCAGACTCTGTCACATAAAGTAAGCATCTCATGCTGAATGTCTGATACGCCATTGTAACATTGACAACAATCAGGAAGTGAGATAGTGTATTTTCATTGACTGTTGGTGTTGTCACTCACTTCAGTCTGAACACGTAATGCAGGTATGACGCTAGTGCAGTGCTTTATTTACTAGCTCTCAGACTGGCGTCAATGTATTCCCCAAGTAATTCCTCAGTATACATTTCATCTTGTTGTGCATGTCAATAGAAATACCTCTCCTATCAAATATGCACAGTATTTAAGCATATATGCAGATTTTAATGCAGTTAGACAGTGCTGTGTCCAAGACGTTACGCAAGTAAAGACGGGCTCTGCAAGAATATCTAATCAATCAAGAAAAAAGTCAGTTGACAAAACTATACAAGTATAAACAAAGAACAAAGGATATTGATATAAAAAATATATATAATATGATTGATCTGAAAGATCCATACAGTATATGCAATATCTAATACAGATTATGTATCTAATATTGTTAGTTTTCATGAATATCTACACCTTTTTTGTAGCTATACTCTACCCTTTTCTAGCTTATGCACACTAAAACATCGACCTGGGTAAGATCCGAGTCAGCAGCAGTTATGAAAGGTTTAACCCACGGTATCAGATTGTGACAGCTCATCTTTGATACTGTGTGAAGGAGGGGAAAACACCAGCTTTAAAAAAGGAACTTCATTGGTTGTTCAGCATGTAGAAAGTTGAGAGATTAATGTAAAAAGCAAGTGGAAGCATGGTGCTTCATGTTTCATGTGCTGTACTGAATGTGCATATAATAATGTAGGTAGGCTAAATAAGAAAACACATGAAGCAATACTAAATTCATGACTTGAACAAGCATTTTCTGCAAACCCACTATATTGCTGTCTTGGGCAGGCCTCTGTTGGGACTTCTAGGTAAAATAAAGGTAAAATAAAATATAACAATGTAATATTTAGCGTAACAACCAAATACTTATACTCTGGTTTCAATGGGTCTACCAGCTTCCTGATCCTGTGGTCAGTATCAGCTGAGTCACATAATATTCAGTCTCAGCCTCTTCCATCTATTAGCACTACTGTACGTCACACAAGCAACTCTGTGCTGAACGTCTAATGCATCGGCCCCTGTAAACTGATTATCATTGGCTGTTAGCTTTGTCACTCAAAGTCTGTAGCTGGAATTCTGGTGCGACACTAGCCTGCTTTATTTACTAGTTTCAGTTTAAATACATTTATTTTAAGCACAGTAGCCTACTTACAGTATTTAACAGAATAATACCTGGGAAAAAATCATGTTGGTAAGTTTCTCAACAAATTCCTCTGTATAACTTTACTGTCAGACTGTGTCATTGAGTTACGTAGTTGGTTGTTGTGCATGTCAATCAAAATACCTTTCCTGCTGTCAAGTAGGCAGATCTTGACGCAGTTAGCCAGCGCTGTCCCAGACTTTATGTAAGTAAAGGATGGGGGAGACTACTTCATATTGTATATTCTGAAAGCAACTCAATACCCACCTCACCTCCTTATACCCCTTAGCACCGTTACTAAAACCTTCTATCCTTTAATAAAAAAATATTAATAAATAAATGAATGAATAACAACTAAAAATGTAGGCTATTTATTTGTTAAGATCCTAGAATATTGGCACTGTCGATACTTCGGATTTTAGCTGTTATTTCTTGGAATTGCACCTTGTTCAAAACCCTGTGTCCGGAGTGAATAAATAAGATAACATCACATCCGTATGACATATGAATCAGTCATAGCTGACATTGCCTACTCATTGAGGATGTCTTTTGAGAGACAGCACACTACAGGTATGGCAATGTATCAGTGTTTAGACAGACAGTCGGGTAAGCTTTTTAAATGTATTTTGTGATACAAAGACATTAGAATAATAGCAAAGATCCACCAGTTGACATGCTGTAGAGAAGAGAAACCAGATTTATGAGCCTTTAAACATGCTAAAGCTAAGTAATTGAAGTATATGCAGAAGAACGCCGGTTATCAAACATCAATGAGATCACAGTAAGGTAAGCTTCTTCAATAATCGTACCAAAACAAAACAGAAAGGCTGACTGCCAGCTCTATACAAATAATACCTTCCAGAGATGTTGTTGTTCACTCATTTTGGCTTTTCACTACAGTACTACACTGTAGGTACACTACACTACACTACACTGCACAGGTTATATACACCTTAGGCTAATAGTACAGTAACTCAGGTGGGTTGGTGGACGAGGTGCTCCTTAGAAGGTCACCAGTTGGTCTGTCCTCTATAACCGTCCAATACCAGGGTCATCTATCACAGTAAAGTGAAGTCATGATATTTTAAATTAATTATTTACTGCAAAATAACATAAAACAGTGGTTCCCATCCCTGGTCCTGGGGATCCACTGTCCTGAATGTTTTCGATGTCTCCCTCCTGATTCAAATTAATGGATTGTTATCAATCTCTGAAGAAGCCTGTTATTAAAGGTATAGTCAGCTATTGCAAGCTAATTGTAGGCTAATACACTTTTTCTCAAATTCACCAAATATCTTCCGTGTGTGCTGAAAAAAATAATCTGATACTTCTACACAGCCCTGATTCCATAAGTAACCAAGCGAACCAAACCTTTGTTTCTTACGGAAATTTTGGTTTTAACCTGCAGCCATCTTAAGTTAGCTAAAAGCATGTTTACAACTACAACCTGAAGGATTTGTTGTGCGATCAGTATGGGACACACACACACACACACATACAGTACATGCACACATGCACATCAACTAGGCGATGTCTGGTATAACTGCTGGCATTGAGCTACAGCACATAGGGATATTCAAAGGTAAATCTTTCTACCAAATTGGCGGAATTCCACACGTTCACATTTTATTCTTTCACATGCCATCACAGTACAACTACTTGATAAGTGTGATGCTGTGTTTACATATTTAACTCTATGAGCTGGAAACTTTTTGAAACCAGGGTAATTATTTACAAGAGGGATTGTGGAAACCCTTTAAAATATCCCTTAACACATCCTGCTAGAGCTCCCTTCTGGTTTGCGAAGTATTGAAAAGTGTTGCGGGTGTAAGGTATGAAGAAATTGAGCTCATTCCTACAGTATAATATCTTTAAAAATAATGAATGTACAGTATAAAGATGTGACGTATATCTAAATAATGACAATTTTTGCTCTCCTCTTTCCGTTATGGTGTAACTTGAATGTACTGTATGGACATAACAGTGTGTTGTTGATAAAATACAGCAGTATTGCCTTTCCTGACCAATATATCTGGTCATTGTTATTTTTAATTGTTTGTTCATCCACACATATTTGAAATCAAAATACTTTCTACCCACTTCTTCTAGTCCCACTGGGGAAAGTGGGAAAACAATATAACTCCAAAGCCAAGTTATGTATGCTAAGTAAGATTTTCACATTAATCTTATCTATATTATCTAATTTATATTTTCAGTTTGCTTTTGTTACTGTAGCCTCTGTTTTTTCCTTTGTTAAAGGAAGACTTCAAGTGACATTTGACATTTTGTGTTACTGATTTATTCGGACTTAAGTCTAGCCCCATTCTGGACCACGCATGGACCATGTCTGACTTTGCATACTGTTACAATATGACAAGGGCTTCCGCTCAAAGGCTCAGCCCTCGCTGTCAGCTAAATATAAATGCCTTCATTGTATCCCTCTCTGCAACCTTAACTATCAAAAGATCCACTTGTGCCCAAAACATTTTATATGTATCTGTCTGCAGCCACAGAAATTATTATACTAAGTTATCCTGTCAACATTAGACCTAAATGTGAATCAATTCATGTTTTCCCAGGGCATAGGAGTGTTTTGTCTTGTATTAAAGAATAAAGCACTTAAATGCCAGTTTCTGGTGACTTGAAAACAGAATACACTAAATACTAGCCTATGTCCAACTACTGTGCACACACAACTTTGAATACACTAGATTCATTTGGATACTGGTGAAATCGGCAGACACAGGCTGTCAATACAAAATATAATAATTTGAGATGATCTTTTGTGTGTACATGTGTGTGTGGGGGGGGGCAAAACTTAGATTAAGTTTAAAGATTAATTCTATATAAATGCTGTTTGCCAAAGATACAGGGAGCAACTGTAGCCGCAGGCTGCAGACCCCTGCTCTATAGGTATCATCACCACAATTGTCGAGTATCTTATTCGCTATTCGCCATTTAGTAATTTGTAGGGATGCAATTTACTCGTCGTTGAAACAAGTCGTTTGGATTTTGATAAATAAATGCAATCGTGATTGCTGCATTTATCCGGTCCTTAGCGCTGAATATTAGTAACTAAGTGCAGTGTGGGAAGATAAAGAAATGCATGACATAAGGAGTCATACAGTAATACACTGTGGCTAGTCTAAGTATTGTAGCATCACCGTGTCATGTCATTATGTCATTTCCCCTTCAACTACTTCCATGCTTTTTACACCTCCATCTAATGGCCGCTCATTAGTACCACCCACGCTGAGAAAAAATGCTTACAATAATACAATACGTTAATAATATTACATTTGTACTCACAAACACATGCTTAATTAACTGTCTATCTATTGATGTAATGTTAATAATTGCACACCGTTATGTCTTAAGACAAATTAATTAATATTGCCCGTTGTACTTCATATGTGTTCCTTAGAATTGGTCCATGGAACTTATTATAAATAACAGCTATAGATCATGCTATCTAATTTGACAATTAAATTATACACTTTTTGTCAAGTTCACCAAATATATTTCGCATTACGCTAGCTTACCGTTCTCTTTGCATGTTGAAAATAATTATCTGATAAGTCTAAACAGCCATGTCTCCGTAAATAGGAACATAAACAAGGTGGCAAACATCACTCACATCAACAAAGCCATAGGACTACGCTTTGCTTCACATTGCTTTTCGATTTGTGGAGCGGTGCCGCAGAGGACTACGGAGGGATATTGTTTTGATTGTAACTACTGTAGCAAGCACTCTCGATAATGACTAACCCTGCCTTTAATCTCGTTGCCTTAAAAGGTCCTATATATTATTTTTTCAACATTTATAGCAGCAAACTAGATGTAGTGCAGTAATTGCGATATCATACACTGAGCTCCTCTGTTCTTAGTTTTCATATCTGATGTTCGCCATGCTTGCATGTGAGTGTGTGTCACCCATGAAGCATTTGTTTGGACTGAACATATGAAAACACGTTTTATGTGCTTTCAGTGCTACTGAATGTTTTGAGTGCTAAGTAACCCACAAACTCTGAAAGAGGACAACTGGTAAAATAGAATGTATGCCTAATAAAAAGGTAAAAACAAATAAAATAAAAAAGTTTATTTGATGTGCATTATTCAGTTTTTATGTTATAAAGAAGACCTACATTTAGAATTTCAGCCATTTGTTATAAATATTTGACACATTTTACAGAAAATATGCCTATATATAAACATTTGTTTTGTAAGACATTGGTTTCACCTTCTCCTGTTATCTTGACCATTGGCCTGCCTTTCGTCAGGCTACTTAAGCCCTTGTGTTTTGGTCTGACGAACAAATAAAATCAGATGTCTTTCGGCAACAATATGATTTTTGCATTCGAGGACAGTCATTTGGCGAATTCAAACAAGTCTCGAGTACTGCGCATGATTGGTGCGAATAATATTATAATGTCAACAAAATGAATCTGTTCATTCATTATTCTCTGTTCATTTAATTCAGAGAAGGCTGCCAACATGCCGACCATTTACAAACCAGTCATTGTCAAGTATAAGGAAATGCACGATGACAAGGCGTAGGTATGTGAGACAAATTTCTAATTCGCTTGCAAAATTGTAGTGTGAAACCAAACGTGTACTAATTTAAAATATGATATTCATTTTAAGCAGCAATCCTAGACTACCAATTTTAAAGATTTTACAGATTTGAAGACCTGTAAACAGACTGTCGTTTAGTTTTCAAACAAATTACTCATTGTAAATTTTACGTCCGACTTTGTCATTGAAATTAGTTAAGAAGATGGTCATTGTGTAAGTCATTTTAAATACCTCTCCTGTCAAGTATTGATGCAGTTAGCCAGCACTGTGTCCCATACTTTACTTTAGTAAAGGCTGGCTCTGCGAGACTAATATCTCAACATTGCTTGTTGATAAAAGACTGTGCTCTTTCTGGAAACCATTTATCTCCCAAGGTTCACACTCAACTGCTGTCAAACGGTGGTGTAAAGAAGTGGCTCATTTGCAGGAAGATGCACGTTCGCTACAAACAAGGCTCTTTACATTTAATTGTTTTGACCAAAGCATGAATAGACATGTCATAAGACTTCAGGAAAATTTCAATAATATGTCTCCTTTTAAATACAATTTACTAATTTGCCAAAAATGCCACAAAGTTCACTTTTTGTTTTTCTAATAATACTCTATGCATGGTCCTGGTGGAAAAGAAGTGGTGTCCTGGGTCTTTGCTATGCAGAGATGTATCAGTAGCTGAAATAATGTTCTATGCATTTGCTTTTTTAATAGCATAATGTAAGTCTGTCAAGAGCAAATTCAAGAACGGATCTTCAAAAATCCAATCTCTTTTTGTATGAGACAGTACGTTAATAATGTTAATCATTGTAAGTCCAACACTAATGCCTTTAGTAAGGCTCAATATTAACATCACATTAAATTATAATATTACATTATTGTGCTGGTATAGTACAGTCGATAATAGAAGAACATAAATACTGCAGAGTGCCAGCACTTGATTTAACTGACTAGTGAATATTTAATTGCCTAAATATTGATGGGTGGATCTTCACGGAAACTAATGTGGGCTGTCTGTTAGATGTCTTGCCTTGCCTGAGGTACATGAACTGAGATATACACACTCTAGTCAAGGCTGGGATGTCACATCAGTTATTCATCTGAATATGGATTATGGGGCCATCAGTGCATAACAATTACTATAATGTGACATAAATGTTATTTTTTGCAGATGAAAGGATGAGACAATGAATACATAATAACATGTAACAAATAACATAATGTAAAAAATGTATTTATTTGTTTACAAAATAATTGCAATTTTTATGAATTTACATCATATAGATTACTTTCATATACTGTATATAAATAATTATCCTGGAGGTGTAGCATTGTTTAAAAAGACTAGACCCAAACCCACGACACAAGCAAACTAGGAAGCTTTAAAGGTAGAGTCAGTGATTTTAAGATAGTACACTTTATAGCCATGACAATGCATTTCTAATATGGGGGATGGAGCATCTGAGGGAGCAACCTATGGCATTGAGAAGAGAGGTGATCTTGTTTGAGTTAATAAATAAACAAACTTTTATCAGAGAGCAGCTAAACATTGTGATCAAGTTGAAAGCGCTACCCCTTTGAATTAGCATAATGATAATACAGGTTTGCGCTATGTTCCATAATATTATAAACTTTTCGAAGTTTATTGCAAATCAGTCTATTTAAAGCTATCATGTTTTTCTGACATGCCACTCCCACTTTTGGTAAAAACACGATTATTGATTAATGGAGAAACAGTCTTAAAGTTCATATAGGTTTAAAGTCAGAAATACATTTAGATTAGAGGAAGGATTACGATTAATTTAAGTATAAATCTAGAATTCATATTTGGAACCACATGATTTATAGATAATCTTTTATTTCTCGGTTAAAAGTTAAATAATCTGTGTTGGTGCAATGTTTAAATTGGTCAACATTTTGAGATATTGCTCTATTAATATGCAAAAACAGACAAACAAACAAACAAACAAACAGACAGACAAACAGAAAGGGGTGAAAGTATTGTAATGGCATTCAATGTTGACATAGGCTTGCCACACTAGATAATATTATTGTCTAGTATGGCAAATTAAATTCACAATTACAATGTAAACAAATCATTAGCTAACCAGCATTACACATTCTATGCATATTTTACTGCAAATGATGTGCTTTCCAAGTACAAATTATTTATTACTTTTACAGCAATAAGAGACACATTTATTCAAAGTGAGTTAAATGCGTCAATAGCTGCATACACCAGTCTAAAACATCCCACCTGAGCTCACAGAGAATACGAATCAATGTATTCTAGTCACTCAGATCCATGCAGTTCAACTCATCTGTGAGTAATATGGCTATGCTGGATGTAAGATTTATCAAACTGTGTATTATTGACACCATTCACATTACCTTGACGGATCATAAAAAAGATCCCACTCCTCCTCTGTTCACTAAATCACATTGATGCCTCTGTGTGTCAGTCAAATGTCAGTATAAAGTCATTATTATTGCCCTCTGATGTATATAAGTAAACAGGTAATAAGGGTAGACTGAACACAAAACATCAGGTAGTGGCAGAAAATCAGGTCAGTGCATTTCATTCAAAAATAAAGTTCCATAGTGCATTTTTGTCATTTAAGTAATCCTATACTGTATATTGAAATTTGCAGACGTTCATGGACTCCCTAAAAAGCTATCCATTATTTGGAGTGACATATATTCCAATTTACAGTATGTATCCCTGTCTAGTCAGATTACATTAACAGTAGATGCACCAGTGATTATATTATATTTTAATATATACATACCCTTACATGTAATATTTTGTCTTAGAGTTAAATTATGCAACAAAAAAAAATCCCTTTCATTCGTTTAACTGCTTGCACAAAGAGCCTGTTGATATTTAATGTAAACATGACATCGTTTGGAACTGGTCAATGATAAAGAAGCATTATTTTGTGGTTACATTTCCAAATGCATTCCGATAAAACTGGCATCTGTGAAATAAACCACATGCTCAGATGCATTACACAATTCATCTGTAAACTGTAACCTGTAAAAATATATAATCAATCTGCACAACACCAAAGTAGATGGATAACATGTCTACTCTCCTCTGATAAATGGTGGCACCTGGACTAGGCCTGAATTTGCAATTACTTTTCTGTGGCATCTCCAGTGAGCCTGCCGTAGACCTTCTGAAGGACAGAAAGGTGAATGTAAAAAATACCTTTTTTTTCCTCCATTGCGTAGTCTGTAAAGCCCTTGATGTATGAAGCCCCATATTAGCCCACTCATATGTGCACATGTTTTTCTCTACCCATTTTACCACACCTTATACAAATAGAAAAGGCATCAAACACATTTGCAATTATAAGACGCTTAAGATGTTCAGCCAAAAAAACATTGGGAACCATGGAAGGGTACTACAGGCTTATAGCTAAACAGGAATAGCATGTTCAGAAGTTGTTGTTTGGTTTGTTTTATGGAGAATCAACACATGGTCTACGGCTAAGGTTGGATACATACCATGTTCATATTGAAGACAGATGTGGTGCAGATATGGTTCAAGCCATCAGACAAGGATAGTGGTATAGTGATCCTCATAACATTAAACCTGATCAGTTATGAGCAAGGTCTATACGTTTATTGCAGACCTTTGCTTGTATAGCCTAAAGCAGGCCGCCAACACCGGGTCATTTATCCCCAGGCACTCTGTTCTGGGGATAAATATGTTTGAATAGCTTGTAAAAAATACATATTCGTCACATAATATAAAATCGTGTTAATTTTTCTATCTCTTTATTTTCTTCAAAAACAATTTTACTTTGCCTATACTTTACTATAATGCAAAAAAGTGCTTGGTCTGTCACACTACGGTAATGGTTTAGTAGCACTGAAGTTTCTATATCTGGCCACATATTTACAGAAAGCAGTGTTGCGCTGTGGAGTTCCTCCTTGCACAGCACTTGGATTTGAAGTGAGCAGATAACAAAGGTGAAATTAATCATGTACATTAAGATGAACATAATTGAGCTTTTATCTAAACATTTAGTGTGTCTACAGATGCAGGCATTTGTAAGCAAATATGCTAGAATAATGATGAAAGCATGATGTTATCAGGGAATTATCAATAACATGAACATTAAATCCTCAAAGATACATGCTAATAGTGTAATAAAGTGCTTAATTTATTAGAACAAAAACTAGTGGTTTCCAAAGTGTGTTTGAAGATGTTACTGTGAGCTCTCATTCTAATAAACCTGCAGCAGCATCCGGGTAGCTCTTTTTGTATGTAAACAAAGCCGCCATGTGATGGCTGTTTACATTTGAAACCAGTCCAGTAAATGGATGAGGAAAAAAAGATCAAGAACTCGGGGCTTGGAACAGGCAAGAAGCTGCACCCCTCTTTGATATGCCAGTCAAGTTGACAGACAGTGCTTATCCCCATGAATGAGAGAGGGAGATATCAGGTGATCCATACTGGCAAAACCCTTGAGTCTCTCTGTAGTTCATCAGTTGCACATCACAGATAAAGCCATTGAGATGAGGAGAGCACAGTTGAATTCCATAGTGTCATATTTAGAGACACTGTGCAAAGACCGAAAAAATATATTATTTATCACATAACACTTTTTCATAGGAACAAAGCAGATTCAGCATAATTTTTGCCTAAAGTGTGCAATGCTTGTTAGTGATTCCAACGATGTAATTGTCCACTTACTATACTGTAATTTATATGAGACATTAAATAGCGATGAAATAAATTACAGCATCAGCGTTTCCTCTGGAAAATATATTTACTGTTGGGGCAAAGGTTAGTGGGGGTTGCCCAGGCTTTCCTATATTTTTTGGGGATCCACGGACCTCCCCCTTAATCAAAATATGCATAAGTAGCCTACTAAAAAACATTGGTTCTGGTGACATTCTTTTGAAGGATAAACCTAAAATATATAATCTGAAATACAGTTTCCATTCCCCAGAAATGACCTCAGTAACTCCATTTTGATGCCTGGAAGGTCACTGGTGTGCAGTGTTGGGCAGTAACTAGTAACTAGTTACTGTAAAATGATTACTTTTTTTCAGTAACTAGTAGTGTAACTAATTACTATTTCCAAAACAGTAATAATATTACAAATACTAATCCAAGTGACTAATACATTAGTTACTGCAAATGTAGGGTAGGCTAATTGAACCAGCCTGTCCAGTCATCTGGTTTGAGAGGCTGCCATGTTTTCACTTTGGCTGATTGTTGACTCCTAAGGTTCATTATTGTTCCAATAAAGAGCATTCAATTGTAAAATGACCTGGGTACACAGGTTGCCATTTTTCTGAAGGGGTAAGGCAGGGTAGTGATTGTGAAAGTAATATAGTAATGTAACTACAGTAGTAATTTAACTAATGACTTTTAATACCCAGTAATACGTAATAAGTAATAGTATTAATAATAAGTAATATCATTACTTTTTAAGGAGTAATAAGAACTAGTAACTTATTAAAATTCCTGAGTATTTTGCCCAACACTGATGGTGTGTTTCATACAGATATTCAGTAATGAATGAACAGCCGTTCTCCACTACAGTGTAGGCCAGTGGTGGGCAACCCTGGTCCTGGAGGGCCGCTGCCCTGCATGTGTTATATGTCTCCCTGCTTCAACACACCTGACTCACATGCCTTGGTCGTTATCAGTCTTTGCAGAAGCAGAAGGAGTATTGATGAGTGAATCTGCTCTACTCACATGTAATGTAATTATCGGTTGGGTGGTGACACTTAGCAACATAAGTGTTGACTCTCTTTCTTTTTTTCTATTTATTTTTAACAATTGTAAATTGTAATTGTAAAAGTTATTTAAAAGTACTTGACACTTTTTCTGTCAAAAGTCCTCTCTAAATTAATCAGACTCTTTACCTTTGAGTCCCAGCCAGGAACTGTATAACAAATTTGCATTTGCCATTAATCTCAAGCCCCTAAAATGCCTTTCCATTGCATTTTATTTAATTTATGCTTATGAAAATAGGCTCAAATGCTTTTGGCAGCAGTTTTTTTCCTAGTCATGCTCTACGTTGCTTCAGACCATCTGCTGCTCCAGAATGGAGGATCACTCCTCAGAAAAACTCAATCCGTTTGTGTATTAACAGTCCCTGGGTATATATCTAACTAACTCTTTTGCCTCTGGTGCCGTACAGAAAATATAATAAGGCATTGACTAGAAATGCTAATACAACTCATTTCATGTGAGCCAGTTAGGATAAAAATGTATGCGGATGTGTCTTGGGACCTTGTTTGACTATGAAGTTACTAACACCAGGGATGTAATGCTTGTGTATAATAATAATACTTATTATCATCATCATCATCATCATCATCATCAATACATTACAGTACAGTAAAGTGCATTGTTCAGGCTAAAAACTGTAGGCTATTATGCACACTGCTTTTACATTACATCTCCGGTTTCACTACATTGTTGACATTATTGGAACGTGTATTAACGCAGTCAACCAGCTTGGCTCTCTCGATGTCGGTCAAGATGGGTTGCAAAGCAGATGCCAGAGGGTTATTATTATTATTATTATTATAGAGTCTGCAGTCGTCAACTGAGTGGGTGGGCAGCACGGTTGAACCTGGGTTATGGAAAAGTGCCATCATACGTTGGAACTTCAAAGCGTCTGCTCTCTTGATCATCCAGAGAAGGCACATTATCTGCAAAACTGTAATAATTGTTACGTTATACTGTAATGTAAAGTACACTGTAACAAATAATGGTTAATTTACGGTGGATTTTCAACAGTATATTACTGTATTTCATAATAAATATAAATTACTGTTAAATTGTGTCCCCTTACATGTAAAATAACAGTTAATGTTGTTGGTTAACCAGTAGTCGCAGAAAAATGTAATTTATCAGCTTAATACCGTATTTTTAGCTGAAATAGCTTCAGACAGCACAGGTTTTGATAAAGCAGTCCACATGGAGTTCAACCAAAGAGGTAAAATTATGTTATCTCCATATATTGGTAGTGTTCAGTGTTGTTTTGTCTGCATGATTATTGAACTGATGACATGTCAGATGTTTCAAGTCAAGTTGTTCAAATAAGCCAAGCAGGCTCTGTAGCTCGAGCAATGTCACTGCAAAAACAGCAAAGTTAGTGATTTTTCAGTTCTTTGTAAAATGTATTTTGGTCATCTTATCATTTAGGCTACAACATATCTAACTTTATATTACAACATATATAACTAGCCTTTTACTAACAAAATAGTTTTCTAATTTTTTGTTGAATGGTTCTGGTACAGTAAGGTTTATCCTTAGACTCAATTTAAGACAGCAACAAAAACCAGTACAATTGTTATTAAAGTTAACTAATGTAAAGATGTAGCTATCATGTTAAATTTGTTGGTTTACTTGTGCTATTACAGAGACAACTTTAACCACAAATGGAAAGGAATTGTAATATTTTCAAAAGGAGGGGACTTGGATTTGATAGTGTCTTTTAAAGCAGAAAACTGAGGTATGATTAAAAACATGTTTTACTGTGTAGGCTGCACACTATTACAGATGCGCCTGAAAATGATTGTCACAGTTTGTAATGTGTTGTTTCCAACAAATAGCAATAAAGCATTAAATCAAAAATTTTTTTGTGTGAATTTACTTAAGTTTCTCTACAAGAGGACCAGGGAGGTGATTCAGTGTCACTTGTGTGTCACCAGGGATTAAATTGGACTGGTGCCCAATTTGACTCCAGTACATAGGAACTGATCTCCAACACTTTGTTTCATTAGGCTAATCGTTAAAAATTATAATTTGACATATAAGAGGCTATACTGTATAATTGAACATGAAATTGAACATTTTCTCAGACGTGTCGTTATTAAAAATGTATTGTGGGCGAGTATGTCTAAAATCTCTGGATACAGACTCTTTTGTTCTTCTTTTGTTTGTCTTACAAATTA
This sequence comes from Forbesichthys agassizii, assembly GCA_026546735.1. Taxonomy (NCBI): domain Eukaryota; kingdom Metazoa; phylum Chordata; class Actinopteri; order Percopsiformes; family Amblyopsidae; genus Forbesichthys; species Forbesichthys agassizii. The sequence continues at coordinate 27,600 of JAODLL010048784.1, read as the reverse complement.
AGGTGTACAAATGATTGATGACTTATAATTAACTACACTAAAGAAATATTTTAAATTATGTGTATTGTCTTAATTATTTAATTTTTCCCATTTGTGGTGGATTTATATGAAATACATGCAAAAATCTTTGTAAATAAACAGTATGTTGTATATAATGTAAAATTACAGTAAACCACCGTTATTCTACTATCATTACACTGTAAACCAAAATATGGTCATATTATGTTCAAAAAAATTACAGTATATAGTATAGTATATATAGTACTGTGAAATAATTACAGTAAACTGCCAGTGTCTCTGCTGCCAGTAATTTACTGTTATTTTACAGTGAAATTAGTTACAGTGTACATATTGAAGCTGCCTTTAAACCGGTCATGTCCCGGTTGAGACCCTCCCCCTGTGTTTAAGGTTTGAGCAGTCCAATGCCGGCTACCAGCTTGTGGACATTGGAGGAGAACGTCTGTCCGGAAAGACCATAGGAGCCCCAGGCCAAATGCTTCAACTTAGCTGGAGAGCAAATACTGTATAGTAGGTATTCCTGTATACATTGACCAAGTAAGCATGGTATGCATGTAACAATGTATTTTATACATTTTTCGAATCATGACATTGCTGTGTCAGTTTCTATCCCACGTTTTTTTATCAACACCATATGTGTGGCTCAACTGCTTATCGCCATGACAGAACATATTGCAAGATGGCAAAATAGTATATACTGCTGTACAGTACTGTATGTTACAGGCTATTACATTACAGTGGTTCCTTTAAACTGCAATGATATTTCTGAAGGAATAATTACGGAGCGTGTACAGTATGCGCTCTAACTCTCCAACATGGCTGGCCCACAAGCATCATTGAGCAAGATGCCTTGTACTGTAAATGAACTCTGAAAGCAAGTCACTTTACAGACATGTACAATAACTACAGACATGGAAGATTAATTTAAACAGATTTGTTAATGACTTGCATCAGCTTAACTCCCTGCTGTAGGAACAATAAAATACTGTTTGAATATGGGCAATAGTGCTTTAGCATTGCAATTATTATTTTTCTTTATCAATAGGTTTCTGACCTGTTGGATGATAAAATGTGTATAATCACACAATTTGGCATTTCCTGCATTGCTCAGAGATAAACTCAAAGCTAAAAATGTAATACATGTTTTACTGCTGATGAGAGGCACTGTGGCTACTACGAACAGTCCAGCATTTCATTTAGAATAATTGTAATAATAATCCTATATGGGGATGTCTTCATGCCCCTCTTCATAATCATTTATTTAGTTGGTATTTTTTTATATAATACCACACAACTAATCTATGCTCCACTGCAATTACAGTAAGTGGGGGCTATGTTTATCCATTTTTACTATGAGACAGACACCCATTAAGGAAATTACTTGAATAATATAGCTTCAAGCCTACTTATGCGAGCAATACTCTTATCGGTGTCTGAGAAAACTCAGTTACACAGTGTACAGTAGGCAATTTTAAGTCACTCTAATAGCCATTCATTATGAATAAAAAAAAAAATCTTGATGAACTGTTTGATTCACTGAGCCAATTTAAATGTCACACCCTATGGGCAGATATAGTATGCCAAATAATTCATTTTAAAGAAATGTCTTCTATGTTTAGTTCCGCTGATTATCATATTAAGTGTTTGATGGTTAAGCCTAATTTGCCTCGACATTGTGAGGTTTGTCACCATTAGCATTTATGATGCACACAAAAACACACAATTAATGAAGATGATTTACAATTTGAAAATGTACACACTTTGCTAATTAAAAATGCATGTATAGCAATGCTTACTGTAAAGTAAACGTAGTGTACACCTGTGTTCTTTGTCTCATAAAGTAATGTTAGGTGAAAGCTGGTTTTTCTTTAGCCTATGCCACAACTAGGTCATTACTGTATCTGCTTCAATGCAATATGTAATGGAGTGGAGAGTCTGGACATGATAGAGAACTAACATTAATTATACAAACAGTGATCATGGTGTAAGTGGCTTAATTTTAAACGTCCAAAAAAGACATTGCATAAGACCTGGGTCCTTCTCCATTCCGTAGTATAATGTAATATATCGGAAGTGTGTGTCATGTCATCAAAAACATGTCAGGTTCACCCTCCAGTCAGTGCTGTTGACCAGACACTGGCATCAATCTGGAGTTGGTCCCTGGGCGCTGCACAGCGGCTGCCCACTGCTCCCTTCGGGGATGGGTTAAATGCAGAGGATGAATTGCTCCTAAGGGGGATTAATAAAGTTGTATTCTATTCTATTCTGTGTGTTCAATTCAAGGCAAACACAAACAACAAGTCAACAGGTACCACATACTGCACATGAAAAGATTAGACAGCAAAGAATAATGCTGCTTTCAGGGACAATCGAGGTGTCATAGATAGAAAACACAGCCTACTGCACTGCACAACCAAACGACATTGGGTTGAGTGTCACACAACCCGCATGTCTAGATGTTGAAGCAACACTAACGCATGCAAGGTCTTTTTTGTTAGCAGGCTACTTTGCTCCAACATACATCTTGACTAGGACATGCTGACTCACACGCTGAGTCACATTGGCCATTCTAGCTGTAGGGAAGCAATACTCCATTGTCAGGCTTCTCAGCGATGTTCAAAGAGTCACAATAGCTCAAACGGAGGAGGCATACAGTACCTGCACAATGTAAAGCGAGAAAGCAGGCTAGGTGCGAGGGAGGGAGTAGAAAGCTACTGTAAAAAACATATGTTGCTACCAGTAGCTTAACTCAAAGATGATGCTTAGGCCTACTGTATGCTACTGTATATTCAAATATGCATGGAAACCAAAAAGACCACACAAGAACCCACATGGTGGGAAATGGAATTCTGATCACAGCTGATGGTAGCGAAAACAAGCTGACGTTCGAGGGTTTCCCTGGCGACTTCCCACCCTGCGCATAACGTCAGAGGAAAGATGGCTGCCGTGTGAATAAGGTCACTACCATTGAGAGCCGAATTGTTAGAGATGAATTGAACTAGAGCCTCAAGTTTATATAAATTGTCTACTAATATCAAGTCTAGTATATTTTCTTCATATAAATATATAAACTGAGAACAGAACTGGGGCCAGTATACGTAAAAGTAAAACACCATCTGGGTTGATGTACTGTAACAGCTTGTATGAATTATGTAACTTAAATTCTGTCACGCCACTCTAGTCTGGTATAAGCAATTTATTAGAATATAAACAGTATTCTATAACAGTTCATCTTTGGCAGAATGGCTTAGTTCATGGGGCTCCTCATTATACACATGTACAGTATGTGAATATCTGACCATCTTTAACCCCATCAATGTCTCTTGAATGTCCTGACTACTTTAGAGGGGGAGGAACATTTTCAAAAAGTTATTATTTTATATGTTCAGAATATCAAAGTTTTTTTTCTCTCTCTCTAATTCTGACTAATCTAATAATATTAACTCCCTCCCCGGCTCTATAATTTTTATAATCTATAGACCTAATACACCGTCACACTAACTTTAATTAATTTTTAAAGAAAAAAGTTGATATTTGACCTGGCTCTTTACTACTTGTGTTGTAAGGACATGGTTGATAGCCAATGTGACTGATTGTTATAACGTTGTTATCCTTCACGCTGGTGATCCAAACCAAGCTTAATCTTGTCTTAGGGCTCTTTGTAGGTTTATTTTACAGTAAAGACCACATCAAAGAATTTGGTGCATACTCTACAGTATGTGTCATAAAGCAAACCTTTAGTTTTCCTTAGTATTTTTGTATGAAAATGTACTTTACAGTAGTCAACATTTCTGGTTGCCTACACTATGATTTATGAACACGTGTACATAGTCTTCATCTTATGAGCCACCAACACTGCATCCTAATGATATAAGTAAAGGTTGAATATTTGCTTGTGTAAAGAGAAATGTTAGATGGATTACTTGGAAATTGACACTGAATCGCGTAAATGAGAATTCACAATATACTGTAGTTCGTAATTTGTTAAAGCTTTAGTGATCTTTTTACGGTTGCTATGGCTAGGGTAAAAACAGCAGACATTGTTTAAACCTACTGTATTAATTATACTTCAGTAAGCAGCTACCACAATCAAATGTGTAGTCCATAAAAACAGAGCACCTGCTTAATTGCTACAGCTTTATTTAAAGAATACCTGTTTTGTTCCCAGGGCATCTTTCTTGTCTGGCCCAGTTAAACTGATGGCCTACAATTACATATGGAACTAATGAAGTGGCAAGGCATTTTTAGCTTGTTGCCCCTCAAATCCACATTTCAAAAGGCCGCCCAATTTCCATTGAATGTGCTGTGCTTTGTAAATGAAAGTGTTCAAACATACACAATGTTTTCAAGAGTGAATTTTAGGCATTTGTTTCCTAGCTGTAACAAACATGGATGTACACGCACTACTGTACTGTATGTACACTGTGAGTGTCTTAATTGCAAGTCATTTATATTTTATTTTCTTGTTGAATTAAATGTATTAGCTAAAACATTTTTTTTAAACAGCTATACATTATGCTAACACAATGTAACTGCATCCCAGCTTTGAGCCTGGACATGGCACAATTTGGCATGACGTAGTCAAGGATTTCAGTGAGGGGAGGGGATGGGCTGAGAGGGTGCCCACAATTGATTTGGATTATCTGCAAGTACACCAAAAGTATGGTCAGAAGCCAGCCAGGACCTTGGGGCGATTTTAAACGGATGTGACACGCAGAGCCATTTTCAATCCATAACATCCAGATTTTTATAAAAATGGGGAACACTAAATATTAACCCCAGCATTGATGTGTCTCATCATACTGTCTTCATTAATCATGGATCTGTTATGCGCATAACAGATATAATAAATCAATCAAAGTGTCATCTCCCATTCCCTCTAAAAGCCAGGTGCACTTGCATCTTGGCAGATGGTTATTTTGACATATTTGTCATGTAAGAAAGTGCACCACTCTGCAGAGGCTCTGCTCGTACGAGAAGTAAAGGCGCACGATCATGCCGTCTACTACGGCAACAGCAGGGTTCCATGAAGCTCCATGCAATAAGTCGGTGTATAACGCTGTCTTTTCAAACGGTTATAGAGCTCCCTATTAATACTGTTTCCACCGCGGTCTGAACTAGTCATACTGTATGTTGTGTTGACGACGTTGTTCCCCTCTGTGCTGTGTTCCGCAGTGGTTCTTGTATTGCTGCACTGTGTGACTCGCCAGTCTGACTGGGTGGTGTTGGCACACTGTGTACCCTTAATGTTTTTATGTTCACATATTGTCTGTCAGTCACGTTTGTTTATTTGTGTTGCCTTTCTTTCCCATTGTGTCTCCTTTCCCTCACGAGGGCATGCACGTCTTGCCAGGTCATAGTCGCCATAGCTGAAATTAAGAACATGTTCTTATGTTTATTATGTATATGTCAGCCACCTGACCTGTTTCATTTCATTTTATTTATCTTTTAAATTGTGTATATATTTCAAATGCTCATTACTATAGTTTGTATAATGCAGCAACAGTTTTATATCCTTGTATTTGCAATGTAAGATGTGGTCCCAAATAAAATGTATTATTATTATTTATTTGCCTGCAATCAATGGTTAAATAAATATAGAACCATCTTACTGTTATACTCTTTATTTGCAATAGTTTGTGTACTGCACTATGCACGTATGTGTGTGTGTAAAAAGCAGAGTGTGTGTTGCACATCCACCTATCTTGTAATAATAATAATGTGCGTTTAAAATAACAGTTAAATAATGCTCCATTGACTTCAGATCCGATTTTTGATGGTCAATCAGGCAGTCACTTTCTGCTGCCTCAAGATAGCAATGTGCCTGACCACACCTCAAACTAACATGCCCACGGGCACTCAAATAGGTGCACGCACGTGCGTTTGCTATTTAAACAATGTGGGCGCTGGTCAGGAAAATTACAACTGCATCGGGGTAAAGACACTTTCCTGGCAGCAATTTACGCAGGGTTGCATTTAAAACCAAGAGACTCGATCTCTATACAGTACAACACGACCAGTGTTGGGCAGTAACTAGCAGTAACTAGTTACTAGTAACTTGATGCTGTAATGTATTTCCTTTTTTTAGTAACTAGTAGTGTAACTAATTACTATTTCCAAAATGGCAATTATATTACCATTACTAATCCAAGTAATCTTACAAGAACAAGATTTCTGGTCCAAATTTAGGGTAGGCTAATTGAACCGACCTGTCCAATCAACTAGTTTAAGAGGCTGGAATCTTTTCACTTTGGCTGATTGTTTACTGCTAAGGTTAATTATTGTTCCAATTCTAAAACGAGCTGACTACACAGTATGGCCCAATTTCAATGTTCACCCTTACAGACTCACAGACTTTGATGTGCATTCCCACAAACTCTGGGAGGATTTAGGACTGTCTCAAAACCCATAGACTACTTCTGCTCCTCCGTGTCCACAGAAATAGATCCAGTTTTCATTGCAATGTTGCTATGGAAACCTTATAAATTGTTTGGATAAAGGTTTTGTTCCATCCTTGCTGAAAATTTAACTACTAACCAGTTGTTTTAAAAGAACCAACAATTTGACAGCAATTATGTACTTGATTTCAATTAGAATAGACAAATGATATACAGTATTCTCCAATGGTTTAGTGGATGTGTTGCTCGCTTTGAGAGTTTTTTTTTCCCTTCTTTTTTCAGAAATCATACTATTGAATCCGGCTTGAATCAAATTTGAAACATATTTTCATAAAATAGCTCCATGAGTTGTAGTGGGATGTAATGCAATACCCATCAATATGTCTATTTGCAAATGTAGTAATGATGGAACACTTGAAACTTCGTGAAATATTGTGCTGCAGAGGTGTGTGGCGGTTTAGATAAAACGAGCGAACAGCATGCTCAAGAACGAAAACAGTTAGCTTGGAAACCAGTAGGGACATAACACTGGCTCTCTGTAACACGTCACAACAAATGAACTGTGGGTAATTGTGCCCTTAGGCAAGTCAGCATGAATGCAGACTTACAGAAAGGGGGCATAAATGGCTTGAAAACTGAGTGAGAAGTTGAGAACACTCATTCACTTCACCTGTGACAGCCCAATATGCCCTTACGGACTTGAAGAGAACACCCCGGAGATGATGTTAGAAAAATGCTGCACAAAGCTTATTATTTTGCACACTTTGATTGGATTATTCATCAAACATGTGCATTTCTGCTTAAATATGATGTTTTGACAAAAATTATGAATTGATTATTTGCTAAAAAATACCTAGTCTGTAAGGAAATTGCTTGGACGCGAAATAAGAGTTTTTTTGTGTGTTTTTTTTCCCATTGTCATGTCACATTGTGCTGTCCTATCTATGACTAGTTAAAGTAAGTAAGTCAAATGTATTTATGTACACATTTCACAGATACAAATCACAAAGTGCTTCACAACTGTAAGGGAATACACAGCAATAGTAAATACATGACAGCACATGACACAAATAAATAACCAAACAAAATCAAATAAACATCCACCTCAGACCGGCCTCACCACCCTACAGTTTTACTAAAAGCTTCTTTATAGCATTTTGAGCCCTAGCGTCGGACACTCAATCACTTCGGTGATGTCACTTAAGTCTGTGAGGGTTCAGGGCTTAGGGCGAGGCAGCGTAGTGATTTTGAAAGTAATATAGTAATTTAATGAGTAATGTAACTAATTACTTTTAATACCCAGTAATACGTAAAATAATATTCAATTTTGAAGGAGTAATAAGTGAGTAACTTGCCAAAACAGTTAACACAACACAGATCAGGAACTGCTTTTTCAAACTTAAAATGTACAGCATAATAGAAAACTGCTGGATTGTTTCAAATGTATCATGGAGTGCACACACACACAATTAATTAATTTCTTGCCAAAATACATTCTAATTGGGTTTGCATTGTACCAGGTCATCCATGGACGTTTGTACGTCACATTGTTCCAGAGAATATTAAACAGGACTTTCCAAATCCTGCTCGGCTCTGGCTTTAGCAAAAACCAGTCTTGAATTATGCTGGCACGCCGTTACCTGTACCACATTCCACTTTGGACACCCATAGGTAGGTGCCCCGCGGGCCTCCGTTGGTCTCAGAGGCTGTGCTATGTCCTGCCTGGTGCCTGTCGGGGGGTGGGGTAGGGAGGAGGCGGGGAAATGACATGTGGCTAATGCTTGTGTCTATCAGGTAGCTTGTGGTGAGCGCTAATCCTTTTGAAAATAGAAATGTTTCCTGCCCGCGGACAAGGATGATGCGGCGCTGTATACGCAACAGCGAATGCGACCAGCCCCGAGGACTCACTCATCCATGTGCACAAGCAGAGATAGTCTAATCTTGTCACAGACACGGGAGAAGAGGGGGATGAAACATCGCAAGCTATCATGGCAAGGACTTCTGTTTCGCAGAGGCAATTTGTAAAATCACACTAACATGGTGGAAAACTTTCATGTTTCTTCCCCTCTGTTAATCTGGGATTCACTTGTGCATGCATTACTGTTATTTATTATGAGACAACCTTACCCTTGAAATTACTTTGCTGCTCAAGATTGCTTGTAGCGTCCTCACTGGAAACTCCTGTCGTCAATCACAATCTAGTTTCCGCATTTCCTTCGCTTGTCTTTTTCCCCAAATCTAAATGGGCTGTGCACTGCCACATTTCTGACCCTAAGGGTTTGGTTTCCATAAGGGTTCAGACTAATTGTGCTTTGTTTTTCTCAGTAACGTCTTCCGTTGTCACAGTGCGATCTCAACAACACACGAGTAGCATGAATTAGCTTGTTACTGCTCTGCAAACTATAAAAGGTGTGTTCCCTGTGGGCCTGTCAAATGTGACAGAGTGTTTGAAATGCGTGCCTATAGGCTGACAGTGTTCAAAGTTCAAATGGAGGAAACAATGGTTGAATTCCCTTACCTTGCCCTGTTGTATTCAAAAACCCAGGGGGTACATTAATGGATAAATGTTTTTTGCTCATGCAGCTCTTAGTGCTGTAATGAAGGGGAGTCACGCTTTTATTGCACTGTCCCCCAGCGCTCTGATTTCTGCATTACACATATTATACAGACTCTGCATACAAAGCAGTGATGGCTATACATTGTGTTATCGTGGCTCAGTGGTTAGCCCTATCACCTACAAGCTCCAGGCCAGGGACTTTTGTCTTCCACCCATCTCCAAGGACACGCATCTTAGCCTAGCTAGCTTTATGGGTCTCTGCTTATAGTGCCTGAAGTCAGATATTCCCTATTATCCATTAATGGACTTCAGATAAAAGGTGTATTTGTTTTTTGTACATAAAAAAAAAACTACTGTATACTGTACAGCCTTGGGATAAATATTCACATTAATGTAAAATATACTTAGACAAGATTTATTATCATTTTTTAAATTGACCTTTCAGTAAATAAATAACTGTAATATTGTCACTCAATGTAGACTGAAGACTAACGCGTTACACTACTCTGTTACTCATGTTAGTAATAATATTACTGCGTTATATTATATAACACTGGTTTCAATTGGTTTTTATTCGATCAAACAGAACCTTTAACAAAATGAACAAAGGTTAAACGAAGTATGTTGTTTGTAGTTAAAAAAAACTTTAACGTAATAGTACATTTTGTAAGATAGCTGGCTAGTTTGCTTTATATAGAAACAGATTATATGGTTAGTACAACTGCTCTGTAAACTATACCACGATGCATTCCCAGTGGTCCTGTCAAAAGTGACGTAGTCATTTTATATGCATGATAGTTTGTACATGGTTTTAGATTAATACGTTTGCAACGTGCGTGTTCACATGCACCATGCAATATCCGGGGTCTCTCGGGATGAAAATGTTAAATAACGTGCGTTACTGGTCACAGTTATAGTCGGTGAATTCAATGATTGACTAAAGCCTTGTAAATAACACAAATGCATGTTGCCTAAGCAACATCACTTCCTGAGGCTGCGTGGTGTTTTGCCTTTGATCCACGTTGCGACAAGGTCACCACAACACGCTAGATCACTTTGCTTAGCTGGACGGACAAGAAACAGAGGAAAAGCTCGCTTGGGAGCGAGGGAGAGAGCGATAACTCTCCTATAGAAGGCTATACAGTAAATACGCTATGCCGATTGTATTGCCATTATTAAGCGCCACCATATAAAGTAGCCTACCAACAGTGACAATTGGGATCATTATTACCTCATCTATGATGACCTGTGCGAGTCAGAAGCCAAAAATGCACACCACAAGAAAGAGGGTTGATGCATTAATAAAATAAAATGTATGTTTATTCTGTGTTTGAGCTTCATGTATTCTGTCATCCACATGCATTATTTCACCTCAATAGACATCTCCCAGGTGATGCCCACTGTACATGTTAATACTGAAATGGTCTTTGAAAGCCCTGTAGGTCTGAATTTGCACTCTATAATGTATTGGCATGTTTTTTGAAAAATCTCTTTACAGAGATAAAAAACTTAGTATATGGTATGATTGATTTTCATCTATCATCCAATAATAACTATTGAGCAGTGCTGGTAGAGATATTTCTAATCCCCTAGGGGAAATTCTTCATATTATCAGTGGAATGCAGGGTCAGCCTATACTGTAGCTTAAAGCAGCTTGGTATTCTTTTTTTATACAATGAGCAAATTGCCTTTTATGCCTTTTGGTGGGAATTTCTATTCAGCAAAATAGGTTATTGAACATGAATGAATGAATGTTAATAATGCCAGAGCCATAGTTGTTTATTGTTTTTAGTCTGTTTATTTCACAGCAGTAAGTTACCCTAACCCCTAAAACTACAAAGACCATGTTGGCGTTTTCCAGTGTTTGTCACTCTGCTGTGAAGGAAATGGAGCATTTAGTTATTACTTGCATCAACAAATGTGAGGTCCAAAAGCAAACGCAATAACCTTATTTAAATACTATTGCATAAAAGCACTGCATATCTTTAAACTGTCCAAGGGGGAGACAGGCCGAACAAAGGGTGGGCATAAGAGAGTGGCCTTATTTGGTCTGTTTTGTAATGTTTATTATGTTCAGATCCAAAAATAGTCCTGGCCCTACTCACAAAGTGAATTGTGTTTATGGCTAAAGCAGGCGAGGCAAATGGAGGCCAAGCTCATTCAAAAATTAAATAAAATAATAATAATAATAATAATGTATCTTCCATTTCATAATCCAATATTTTTACATTGTCTTCCATTAACCATGGTTAATTCCAAAATATGTGTAATAGTTATTTATTCCCCTCCAGGTCACCAGTGAAAGGAGTATCGAGGGAATGTGGATTAAAGCGAGACGGTTCTCACATAACACCTCCAGCTTCCCACCATCAGCATTCTGAGGGGTGTGCTCCCAACAGCCTGCTAGTGAGTACTGCCTGTAAGTACAGTACTGCTCATCTTCATAGTTGTCTGAACATCAACATGCATTGAATTGTCGGCAAACAAGAGGCTGAAAATTAGGCGTGGCACAATCCAGTTTTTAAGTCCCGATACCGATACAGATACTGGTACTAGGTATCGGCTGATACCATGTACCAATCCGATTCCAGTGTTAAATTCAGTTTTAAGTTAAGTTGTAAAGTACGCTGCTCAGCACTTACTGTAGTTGTGGGATGGGCTTCTGCCTTGAGTCTCATACTATAACTGTTTTTTTTTACCAGCGTCAGTTCTTGACAAAAATCTTTAATGTCTGTTGCGATAAATATTGTGCCTGGCAACTTGCACTAACATTGCAGTATTAGAAATATCACCATACATCTGGAACATGCAACATACCATCAGTTACCTATATCACATATATACATATATAGCTTAAAACATCACTTACTATTATGTCCAAGGGATCCATTTTCATGAGGATTCAGGCCTGCTCATTACAAAACACTTTTCAGGCTTTAGTTTTATTACACCTTGCTCTGGAAAGCATTCCCATATTAGCTCACAGGTTTCTACCTTATTTCAATTGATTATTTTGTGTGCCACAGTATTGACTTGTCCTTTTTCATAACAGGCTTATTCTATCCAAGGTTTGACCCTGTAATAATAAGAGATATATGTTACAGTTTAGGTTGGGGATGTGATGAAGTCAGTATGTAATATATCCATTACCGTAACTGTAGTGTTTTCCAGTGAGCAGTCAGACAACTCATAAGGAGAACTACAGGAAGTGCTTTCAGCATGGCTCGTCTTTGTCAGTCGCTCCAAAATGGCCAATTTCCTGTCTAGGATGTGTGTTTTCACATTTTTATCATCCACTTCCATAGTTATCTGGTCACACTCAAGGCCATCAGTCATCTGTGCTGCGTTGAGTGCAAGCCCAATGTGCAGTAAAACTGATGGACGGCCTTCCGCATGAGTGAATACGTATGAGACACGCAGGCAAGCAAGTGGGGTTTCTCATTCAGTTCTCGATGCTGCCAGAAGGTGTAGCAACAGGGAAAACTTACAGTATTGTGCCAACAATAGCATGGAGCAATTCTTGGCTGTGACATTTGTGTCAGTCAGTCATTGTAGGACATTGTAGTGTGAATGACAAGTTCCTGGAAATTATTGATATTTTAATGCCTGCTTAGAATGTGGAAACTAAAAGGACGCTGAGAATTTATGTAAACATTAGAAAAAAAAAATAACAATGCAGTTCTTAATGAAACTATAAAATAATTAAAAAGTGAATAACAGTATTTTTGAAGTTGAATAAAGGCACTATACAAGATGTTTTGTAAGTGATAGCATTTTCCGGGATCAAAGACTGCATTTCCCAGAATCCCAGTTGCCTTTGCAAAGGTGCTGAGTCTTGAGAAAGCAAGAGCTGTATCAGCATAATTGTTTTACTTTTCTCATTGCATAATGCCAAGATGCACCATTTCTTTCAACTAGTATTTCCTGTTGAAATAAATGTTAAAAAAAAAGTATAAAATAAATTCAGTATACAGTACTATACCTGTTTAGAATCAAATGCATTGTGATGCTTACTACTGTATAGGGAAATGCATACTTATGAGTAAATGCATACTTATGAGCCCCTATTTACATGATAACAAGGGCTGTCTCTCTGTTGAGTAAGACCATTGTGCTTGAATCTTACACTACAGTAACCCTGTAATATGACCTTTGGAAAATGTGTTTCCACTTTGCATAAAATGTCATCCATCTCCCAGTAAAAAGAATGTGAAAGAATCTGAATCCACTGAAATGCCATTTAGTTAATACCTGTAACTTGAGTGCCTGCATTTCAAATTAGATATGGTATAACTGGCTTCTGCTGAGGACATGATTTGGTTCAAGCTAACAGTCTACAGTCAGTCAAGGTCAATTAAATATACAGTTAGCCTGTCTTTATTCCTGTAGCATTGCATATTCCAAATCTGTTTCACATGATAATCAGTCACAGAACATTTAAGATACAACAGAAGGCAAAATTAGATATAAAAATGTTTTTGTTGAGTTTTGTGTTTAGTTTAATTAGCCAGCCAATGCCTAGTCTCACACTTCCTGTAAAGGCATGGTCAGTCATTCTCGAGAATGCTTGCAAAATTAGAGCTCAAATCAAAACAATATCCCTCAATGGCCCTGCCCCACACATCCAAACAAATTGTGAAGCAAACCGTAGTACTACGCCTTTGTTGTGGTGTTCGCCACTATATGTATGTTCCTATTTAGTGCTGTGTATAAGTATCGGACTCAACACGCACAGAGACCATTAAGATAGCGAAATGCAAGGAAATATTTGGTTAATTTGACAAAATGTTGTATTAGCTTACAATCAGCTTGCAATAGCTAATTACCTTTAATACAAATTACACTGGTCAACACATTTATACAAAAGTCATGTTACTGAAATAAAATAATTTCTTATGATATTGCCTTTGAAAACAAACCACAGTTCATGTGGCAGGGAGGTTCTAGGCTCAATGTTCAATGTGTAAACGTAATCTTCTTCACCCAACTCCATATTGGTTGTGTTTATAAAATGTCCTCCTTAATTAAATTAATTAATAAATTAAAAGAGTCATTTAATGAAAACCCACATTAAGTTATGTCGACTTGGAGACTTATTGGGCCTTTCAGGTCTGTAATGGCCATAGAAGGAAAAAAGGCAGAAACATGCAAATTAGAAAAGTGAGTTGTTTTACGTAGAAGCACTGATTCCCAACTCGTCAATGGCCTTTACTACAACCAAGAGCTAATACTTCCGCTGAGATTGTATGCCCATATAGCTAAAAAAAAAATGGTGGTGTTAACTCCGTAGCCCTGCCGTAACAGTCAATGACCGAAGTCTTCATCCTACGACGCCAAAGGCTTTCGAACGCTTAAAAATTTTACGAGAACGGCCATTGACCAAGCTGCAATTTTTGATAAGTTGGGAATGAGAATGTGTTGGGATATTACCACCCTGTACTGTACAAGTACAGGGTCTGATGCAAACCGTAATTAAACATTTAATGGTCAACATTTGCAGATGACCAAATCTGTAAAACTAGCTGTTAATACAGGAACTGGTAGGCTACCAGATGCCTACCTGATGAGAGCAGGAAGTGCATGGTCATTATGACCATATAAGGACTTCTGGGTCTAAGCGTTTTTCCCACTGGAAACTACTGGTGTTTCGGCATTTAGAGAGTAGTCAATGTAAGAATTTTTTTGCTCCAGCGCATATAAAATGCATCACCAGGATCACTTGAAGGACTGTGAATGTTACCATAGCCACTTACATTCCTGTAGATGTATGTATGTAAGTCCGTCGGTATTAGTTTTACAGCGTTTGCTTAGTTTTTCAAGGACTATCCAAAGAGCTTATCAAGGGGGGAGAATAATTTTAAGTCTTTGTATGTAGAGCAGTTCAGCTCAAGTTGAGGCAAAGTTGCAGCTCTTGTTAGGGCCAGCTACCGTATGAGAATAATGGAAAGGTGCATCGCATGTTGGTGAGTGTCAGCTACGGTAGCTAACAAGTAACACATTACAGTATATTCAGTTAATTTAGCAATATTAATAATAATCCTAATCATCTTCACTTTGTCAGTCCAGCAAGGTGTCAACAATGTTATGTAATATTAGCACACAGACACACTCACAGTATCTTTTTGACATGTTTTTATAACATCATGATTCATATGACGATTCAATTTTGATTAACATTATTAAAATACCTATACAATATTACCTATCAAAACTAATAGCTTGTTGGGTCCTGTTGGAGATTTGCACATTTTCGAAGGGATAGGGGCGGTCAGAAACGAGAAGGTACGGAATAGAGGCCAACCGCTTGCACCCGCTTTATTTAAACCTTTTGCACTGTGACGTGTAATCTGCACCGGTATTTTACTTTTTACTTTTGCAGTTAGCAAACAGCATATAACTTGAAAACGAAGACCTCAACATGTCTGGAATGTATGCAAAAACCAACATTTTTTTATCAGTGAATAAAACGGGTATGGCATAACCCAAAACAAAACAATAAGAAAAATGGCATTCCTATTCACTTTGAATTTTAGACTTGGAAGGTCTCCCGTGATGACATGACTAAAGAGGTCTATAGCAATTGAGGTGTTTAATGCATCATCTTTGGGTGGTAATTAGCTCAGTAACTTGATTGATGCCCAATCCAACTACTACTGATACTAGGTTCTTAACGGTCCTGTCTCCAGTATGCAAGGCACCTTTTTCTTTGAGAGACTCAATTTACAAGCTGTTTACTTGTTACAAAAGTCACGTGCATTTGTATTTCAAATGTCATGGTGGCACATTGAGGTTCATTGTTATGAGTGATATTTGTTAAATGTAATTCCGCAAGTTTATATTATGGTATTTCAAATTCACGGTTTGCTACATGTCTCATTAATGAATCTTCACTTGCGACCGCAAACTTCAATTTACAACCAAGTTTACAGACTTTTGGCACTATAGTATACATAATAATGTATGTCACACTTGTGTGTGTGCCTGACGTGTTTCTGGGTTTCTCAGATTAGCCAAGACCCCACCAGACTTCTCAAACCACAGGAGTCACACTGAGGTCATGTCATTTTAGCTTGACTTTCACAACTCTTTACTTTGAGAACAGACTGTTTGCCAACTCGGTCTGACCTACTTTAAGCACAAAAAGAAAATATGGACAAATCCACCCTCTTGAACTGTACTTTCATTTTTTTAAATAGCTATACATTGGGCATCATTTTTTTTTATTGACTTTTTTGTTACATTTTTTTTAAAAGCTGGTAAAAAATAGGCCCAGATCTCAGAGCAAAATGTGTGTTTGAGAAAGATTTCTTTCAATCCCCCCTTCTCAGCACAAAACAGTAATCCAAGGTCAGATTCTATGAAGATGCAGGGACACATTTCCATGAAGCAATGGGAATTAGAAGGTAGTGAGTAAGTGCTCTACCATTTCCTTCTACAACTACATGCATGCATGCACACGAGGATAAAGACACTTTTGAATGACACCTGGGGGGGGGGGGCTTGCCTTGACATGTTTGACTTCCATCTAGAGTGATGCACTGCCTATCTCTGAAAATAAAGGTGGCCTGTAGATCCGCATGGTTTGGCTGGAAAGAAAGATCAATACTTGAAGTTTGGATTTCTGGTGTTTCCTTTTTTTTTGATGGGTGGATAAATATCACTAATGTATTTATCATCATTTTCTACTAAAACTGGGTTATATAAGAACAATTAAAACAGACTGTTATAAAAGGAGAGCTTCATTAGCATACTGAATGATAAAATAATAATGTTTCAAAGAAAATGCTGGTGTTGTGGAAATAGTATTGTTATGAATGAAACCAGAGAAAAGGTCTGGGTAACTCCAATATTTGCATTATAGGGATATGAACGATTAGCTATCACTGTTCAGTTATGACGGCGAATGAAAAGCGGATTCTCTCACATTGTGCATTATATTTTCCATGAAGACTCTTTTTTTACAGTGCATGCGTGTTGCAGTGGTTCAATAGTAAAGGAAATAGTTGTCGACCTTTCACCGCTTTGTACGCTAACCTTGGGACAAGAGGACAGGTTAAGGATTAAAAACTCCGCTGGGTTTGAGTGTCTTTTCAGCTTTTACAGTATGTTGGAGTTATTTTTAGCGCTCATCCCACAGGACAGGAGCAGCAAATGCCTTGAGAAAAGCTTTTATGTTATCTAATTTTTGCTGTATTGGGCTTTGCTTTTTAAGTGATTGCGGGGCGTCAGTGCACGAAGGTCATCAGAACTCTCATCAGTAGACTCTAAGGTTAGATGTATTGTTTTTAAAAGTGAATCTTTGTCAACATGGGTGCTTGTCAGATGGTAAGGTCAAGTTATACACTGGTACACTCACACACAATGACTAAGGAGCTACGTTCCTTTTTAAAATCCCATATTTGACTGAAAAGTGTTTCATTATTTTGGCTGCTGCACTTCTTCCCCTCCAAAGTACGTAAGTAAGTAGTTTATTTATATAGCACCTTTCAGAGATAGAAATCACAAAGTGCTTCACAATAAAAATGAAATACAGGAAATAACACTTAAGAATACAAATGATATACATGGATACATAAATCAGCCACAACATCCCTTGTCTATAAGCCTGTTTGAATAACAGTGTCTTCAACTGCATTTTAAACGTGTATACATACAGCGTAAAGAGCGTATAGTACTTAACAATATTTTGTGGTTGTTGCCATTGTCTCCTTATTTTTGTCAAATTTAGTTTGGAGGTGTTTTTGATGTCAATTTGGAACATATAGAGTCCAACACACTACAGTGTGATGTAAGCGTGCCTGGATTTTTCTAAGGGAATGAGATGACACTCATATTGGTTTGTAGTACTATGTTTTGACCAAAACGCACACATGAGTAATGACAGTAAGTATAACCCTTTTGGCGCACTGACCGTTTATTTTGCCGTTAAAATAGCAAATGTGGATTTATTCACGCCCTAAATGCAATTTGTGCCTTGCACTTTTACACCCGTTTAAATAAGGCCCTGTAACTGTCAGGTTTTTCCTAACACTACTTGTGTTTGGAATGTCTAACTTATGTTATTTTCATTTATGGCACACTGACGGAAGTCATGTAAATGTGTGAGATTTAGCCATACAGGATTATTTTCATCTCCAATTCCTGGTAGGTAGACTCTTGAGAGTCACATCAACACGACAGTCTGTTCTCCTGCTGGCCAGGTGGATCATCTTTGGCATCGAGAGCACTTTAATTAAACCTTAGCTGAACCGGTTTCATTCATGTGCGATGTACAGTAGACCCACTGACTGAATGTGTGTCAATGGTTCACTGTATATAATTACAGTGTTGTACCCTGAAGTGTATCAGACGATGCAATTCTTATTTTGGAGGTGCAAAACACCAGGGAAAGTGCCTTTCCAAGCAAACAATCGTAATTCAAATGGTAAGAACAGAAGCATGTGCTGTGTTGCTACTTCAGGAAAGCCATACAATGACAAGATATGGGGGGTTTTTTTATGCGCTGATTAATTAATTAACTATTTAAAAATACAATGTTTCTCAGCTTGGCAAATGATGACTCACATTAAATGTCTTCAGGGAATGTTTCTACCATTATAATGATACAATATTCACTCATATTGTGAAGAACGTCATTCTCTAATAGACATCCCTCATAATGGTTTTTGCATTTATTTGTTTTTCTCTTTCAATAATTAAACTGCAAACCACTAGTTTTCCATCTATATTGGTCATACAGGCGGCGATACAGTAGCTGTTTCCTCTGGTTTGCAGGTTATTTTATGTCTCACAGCCTTGAGATCCTATTAGACTAAACCAAACAAATCTAATGTACTGTACATATGAGATCCAAAATGTCATAATCTCCCAATCTGTTACCAATGTGGAATACAGCCACTGTATATCCCATTAGGCATAGGACGATGGTGCAAACTGGAGATTCTATCAATTGCCGTTCATACAGAATTTGTAGAGTAAAATATCCTCAGAATCTGGCCTGCTGTCATCAACAACCTACCTTAGATACACTGCCAGCAAATAGTTTTGCTTGCTCTCAATGTGTCTCCCAACTGTTATAGAGAAATCCTGAAAACCCCTGAATTCTCCCCTTCTGTAGGTTGATCAGGACGTTTTTGTTGATTGATATGTTTAACCTTTACAGTGTGTACAAAGGTTTGTACTTTGCTAATGTCCAATTAGCCTTGTAAACAAGCCTGGCAAGCTTCATCTATTAAAGATTGTTTGTCATAAAGGCAGTGCTAATACATTTCAATCACATTTGTACTTACACATGATAAGTAACAGCAGTGTTCATCCAGTGCATGATTTAGCATTATTGAGTATAAAGTATTTATTAAATATAGGCTAGTAGCAGAATATATCAAATATATGTATAAAAAAGCTGTACTATTACTAACAATTATGACTGAACTATGCCATTTCTAATAATTTAAAAATGTTATTTAATTTCTGAAAATCATCTCACGACCCCCCTCTGTCTCGCTACACCCACCATCTGAACTCACACTTATTGTTAATGCCACCACATGCCACAAACAGGACCTTTTTTTTTTGCGACATTAATTGTAGAATAAATTGTCTCACAAAGATGTGCTTCAAAAGCTGTGAAGGTGTTTGTCCCCGCTCCTTCGCCACTCTGAATGCATTGAATCACGGCGCTCCCGAGTGCAGGCAGGAAGAGACCAGACCTAACAGTGAATAAGCACAACTTAAAAATAAAATCTAAGACAATATGTTTAGCCGACTGGTATTTATGGTGCCAGCTATCGATCATAATTTCTTTTTAAATAGAGCATCCCTATGCAAAACGTAATGTGCAAAATAATCGCAGTCAAATTTCAATTACTTGCACAGCCCTAGTAACACTTAACCTAAATTCAGTAATCACATATATGTAGCTACAGTACTTGCAATTACTTGCTATAAGTCTGTCATTATGTTTCTACACCTGTACGTACAGAACACATGCAAATGTAATTGTGATCGCACTTTGAATGTCTGTGTGTGTGTGTCTGTGCTAAATAACACAATGGGCTCTAGTGTCCAGTGGGCGAACGTCTGGACAATAGTGACAACTAGTGACAATTTGAGACTATAACATTTAAATGAAAGAAGTGGAATAAACATTTATTTTAAACCCACAAGAAATCAAATCCTTTAGAACATCTCTCCATGGCCTGTGTCTTCGTCTTGCTCGGATAATTCTTGCTCGCTTGTTGCTTGCTTCCCCTGTTCAAAGAAACGCGCTATCTGGGAAGACACCTGCTTTTCAGACGTGGTGAATTTTCACAGCAAAACCTGACTTGCGCTTTGCATCCCAGTTTTCAAACTTTCAACCGAATAGGTAATCAGGAATCTCCTCCCATTTGTTTGTGTGACACTCCCAATCTCCCCTCGACCCTCCCGTTAATGCATATGCATGAATAGGAAAGCGCTACTTGCGACCTGCTGTAATCCTTCAGCAGGCAGAATTTTAGCCGTGTGCGTCCTGTTCGTATACTGTACTTACCATGGCGCAAAGTGCTATAAAATGACACGTGAAACGGGCATTAACACATTAGTACATGAGGCCCTTTGTTTCTCTTTAGCCCTTTCTGGCTCACATACATATGGTACACTCGCACAGCCCTCCTTTTAATGATGGACCTTGGTGATGTATGTTTTAAGAGCGGGAATACATGGCACATTGAGCACAGTTCTATTTTAAAGTCAAGTGTCAAGTGTAGGACACCGGAGTGCTGAAGAAGAAAAAGGACATTGCTTTTATTCTCAAAGGAAAGTGTAAATGATACTGGCCTACTGGTGGCGGCGTTCAACTATACGTCAAGAAATGCACTTTAAATAGCGTTCAAAACTAAATGGACAAATCGACAGGGGAGCTCAAAAATCTGCATGGTATTCAATGCATGGCTTGTTCCTAAAGAAATTGAATCGTGTTCTATACCTTGGCGTCAATAATTGTCAGAAAGGACCAGTGAATCCACGTCTCTTGACATGCATCAATGCATCCAGTCGGTGCTGACTTTAACATTATGTATTTATAGAAATGTATGCAATTAAGCTATTTAAGTAATTAAAACACATATAAACATAGTAATAACTGAGGCATGGCTAACAATGTGTTCAGGTTTTCCATAAACTGACTTATTAATTGCTCCTTTCACTCCGACATTGTTTTATCCAGAAAATAAAAAAGAGAAACAGTCCTCTACAATTGCTGGGAATTACTCAAGTTCAGTCAAAGATGCATTTTTATTTGAAAGCTGAGAGATTACTGAAGCCTGCTAGTGTGTCAATAAGCAGACATAAATTAATACACATTAAAAGTCTGCTGAGGCACCACGGGTTTATAGGTTGTTTCGGGGAAGGGCGGGGGGGTATGGGTTGTTGATTGGACTAGCGGTCACATTAATGGTTCCAATGGTTCAATGGGACAATGGAGCTGTCAGTGACACAAAGCGCTTCCTGGAAATAATCATCTGCTAGCTTTCACTGTGAAAATACTTGGGCGGACCTCCAAACGGGTGAGCATGAGGCATCTTTGCATCTGGTTGCTACCGCCTTTGTCTAGGTTAGCAGGTCACCTCTGAGGTTGAGCAGTGATGTTTTCTGCAACGTCCTTCTTAAGAACGCATTCTGTGCTTTCATACTTCGCCGCCAGCATGCATAAACCAGCTGTTTGACAAATCACCCGTCTGCCTATCAAGTGGCAGTAAATAATGTGTTGTGTGTGAGGGAAACGGCATTGATTGCGAAGGAGTCATTTACTCCCCACTGAGAAGCGATTTGTTAGGTGTGGTTTTTCGCACAATGTGAAGAATGCTTTCTCAATACTGGTAAGGACATGTTTGTTGGTGGGTGCTGTTGGCGATGTGCGCCAGAGCGAGGTTCATGCCAAAGGTGCTTTAATGATCTGGGAAGGGGATTATTAGGGGGAAAAGCAAAGGGCAATGAATCATTTGTGAAAAGACATGGGAATGCAATTGCATGCTCAAAGCACAGCTTCCAGCATCCTCAATATGCCATATTCCCTGTATTGGACATATTGTATGTATTGGTGGGAAGGTGAGAGCAATGGTAGAAAAAGCCACCATCATGGGAATTCCATTTTAACCATGGAAAGCTTCAATGAGAGTTCCTTTAATATCAGCCTGATTTTAACCATGCCTGCCAATAACAAGTGCCCTGTAGGACTTGTGGTGGGTAGTGTGAAGGGGGGGGGGGGGGGGGGGGTGTTTTTTGGCGGGCCAGTTGCCAGTTACACAGCAAACACTACAAGACACAGAATGTCCTGCTCCATAAGGGAGAAGGTGATTGATTACAACGTTGAAGATGTGTGTAGCGCACATCCTCTAAAAGCGTATAGATGCAGTGTGGAGTCGCTGTACTTTGAACAAATGTGTTACAGCATAAATTATACATGCTCAAATCAAACATACAGTAAATCAAAATTGCATTTGGGTATTGAGTGTTTATCTTTTTACACAGTTCCACATTATTTTTGATATCCACTTATCCAGAGTACCAATTATCACAGTTGATATTAATACTTTTTGTAAGATAATTACTACCATTTAGATTTCTATGCGATTTCATGTATAGTGCAAAATAACAAACTACTTCAAAATAATAAATAGCCTGTTATGAACCCATCCACCGAGGTCAATGCGGTTCCATGCCCCTGAAACACGTCAGGACAGATAGACAAGGATTGTTAGGCTGCTATTTATAATTTCTCAGAAAATCACAAAGGTTGTGTTGAACTACTATTGGCTGGCCTTCTGTCGAACTTACAGTAATTTGAAAACAGCAATTGTATTAATCAGAAAATAAATAGCTGAAAACATATGCATTGTGGGTGATATGCTATGACGAAGGGAAATAACAAGCATTGTTAAACATATTCATCAATAGATTACTATTTATGTATTGTATTAAAACATCTCTAATGTAATTGATTGATTTATTGGTTGGTTGATTGATTGATTGATTGATTGATTGATTGATTGATTGATTCATTCATTCATTCATTCATTCACTTTTGTTTTACTTGTATGTTTAGTAAATTTTAAATATTTGATTGTCAATTTAATTTTTTATATACCCAGATTACCTATACAGTAGGGCTATTCAATTCCAGTCCTGGAGGGACGCTGTCTCCCTGCTCCAACACACCTGATTCTAATGAATGGGTCATTAGAAGCAACAACCAATAGAATCAGGTGTGTTGGAGCAGGGAGACATCTAAAACATGCAGGGCAGCGCCCCTCCAGGACTGGAATTGAAAAGCCCTGACCTACAGTATATAGCCTGCTTTTTTCCAGGCTGAGGTGGAGCTCAATATGAAAATAACGACAGCTACACTGTGATGTACTGCCAGCCTAATGAAATTCCTGGAATGATGTAAGGTTATGCATATTAAATGAAGGGTTTTCCCTTTAGACTGTAACTGTTAGGGGATAAAAGAAAAGCATGATGTTAATACAGGTGCCAGCGAATCATTGCCCTGTCAATCCACCAGGAGACCTTTGAAGACTCCCTGAGCCCCTATGGTGTCAGCTCATCTCCAGCTGTGAATGGAAAGTGTTTGTCGCCATTGCTATCGGTAGGACACTAGCAGAGCTGTGACCTCGCCTTTATTTCTGACCGTCAGTCTGACCGACCTTCCAGACTGGGTCGTGTGACTTTGACTCATCAACATAATGCAAGGGTCCTGAAATCCTTTGAGCCACTAATTCATTGCTTCCCTCCCACCCCTGGATTATAGATTGCATTGTGTTTATCACCTGAATCCAACATTCTGCCCCATGGTCTATCTAATATCTAATATTGGTGAAGCCTGGGCGGACCAATGCGAGACGGTTGTATTTAGTTGGTCAGTAAACGACCCTGTAAACAATTGTAATATTGTTTCATCTAGAGGGCGATGTGTATTGTTAAGTGCACTTGACATCTTATCTCAGTTAAGAATGGCATTTAGGATAACTGATATTACCGAATCATGTTTCCTATCTGGATTTATGTAATAAATCCTAAAGTATCCTAATGTAGGAAGCCTATTTTAGGTCTTGGCATCGGCAAATGGGAATTCTCTCAAATAAATACATTCTGATTAGAATATAATTCAGAATTCATGTTTAGTCACCAGGATTTGCTGCCTTAATGATGTTAATAGTGTTTGTATATGTCAGTTGAAGACAAAGCATCATAAATAGTCATAAACAGGCGTTTTCTTATACTGTATGATTTGGAATTCAGAGAAAGCTTGGATTTACAAAATGTATAAAGCTTAGAGTGTACAGTATACATGCGTTATCCAATAATTTGCCTCGCATGTACTAATTGTGCTCAGATATACTAAAGCTGACGCCTTTTAACGTACATAATATACAACTGGGATGTGTACTGCGTGCTGTATATGAAATGCAGCTGAAACAGTAAAAACATTGTGAAGATTAGAGCTGCTACAATAGCTAAAATTCCTTGCGCTCCTGAGTTTGCTGCAGAACACCCACCACCTCCAGCTACAACACTTTCTATTTACAAGTGCTGCACATGTCCTTTCTGTTATATCATTTTCACTAACACAAATAAGTTTTTTTCCACTAATTTCTTGAGCTTATTAATGCTGTGAAAACATACTGCCTGCTGCTGGCCTGATCGGAGGGGTTAAAGCAGTACTCTACATATTCTATACTCCCAAACGAATGAAGAGAAGCCGTCCGAACTAAGTCATTCAGCCAAATATAATTATTTAATAGTGTAGCATACCGCTCTCTGTTCCAATAAATTGCTTTTGTGCTAAGGCAAGAGTTTTCTGACTGAACTATAATTCACATTTTTAAATACTACATTATAGAGCACCTTTCTAACCTTTAGGCAACTCGAAGCGCTTAACCTCAGCTGCACCCATTCACACACATTTAAAGACTGATGGCGGCGTCAGACATGCAAGACCCCATCTAGTCACCAGGAGTGTTAGGGTTAGGTGTCCTGCTCAAGGACACTAGGTCAGGACTCAGCGGGGTTTCAACCGGCAACTTCTTGACTTCCTGTCACCTCGCTCTGTACCCACTGAGCCACTGCAGCCCCAACACATCAGCCACATTGGTTTCTGTGAGGTAATTATTGGCCTGCTGAAC
This sequence comes from Forbesichthys agassizii, assembly GCA_026546735.1. NCBI lineage: Eukaryota > Metazoa > Chordata > Actinopteri > Percopsiformes > Amblyopsidae > Forbesichthys > Forbesichthys agassizii. Next base: position 2,464 of record JAODLL010048784.1, on the reverse strand, counting down.
TAATTAGATTGACCTGCGTTAGAGGACAAACATGCAACCATAATGGCCTTTTGATCTTCGCTGATCACTTTGCCATTCCCGGGGAATTTCTGGAGTACTTTTAATTGCTGATGCTAATGCGATGTTAGATCTACTGTGCCTGTGATTGTGGAATAAGACATTCTTGCCAGTATGAATAAAAATTATAATTAGCTTAAATACAAACACATATATAGACCGACTAAATTAGTGACTAGGTATTAAAATACTCAAATTAAATTCAGTCAGCAGAGTAGTTTTTACTGTTAAACGGTCATTCAATGACATAGTAAGATAATAATTGTATAATGTGATCTCTTGGCAAAGTGATAAACTAAGCTCCCCTCCTGCACCTCTAGTTAAAATGATCATGGCACAAAGGCACTGGCGTTGATTTTGAACTGGTTAGATATTGTTCAATCACGAGACAGGATCTCACAAATCAAGGGCATTGTACTTTAGAAGACAACTGGTCGAATGCTCAAATGGCTTTTTTTCCCTCCTCCATAGTCTTGGTATATAATTAACCTTTAATCACCATTTCACTCATCAGTGTCAACTATAATTCTATAAATGAAATGTAGCACTACAGGGTTCTCCATATGTGGGGGGGGGGGGAGGATATCTCACTTGCTTCTAAATGCATAGCCCTTTGGAGGCACAATCCACATGCTAATTTTTATCTTCTTCTGCGAACAAGCTTTAATATTTCAGAACATGTGCAGTGCAAGCTATTTTGAATAGTTCAACTCGTAGTGCAGAACAGGGCACTTCCACGACAGTCCACGCACTCACAGAAAACGCATGCACTTAACGTCAGAAGCACGCATGTCATGCACTGTAGACAGCCTCGTGGAGTACATTGGCCAGACATAATAATGCACATCTAGTGATCTAAGACAACTTTTTTTGGAAAAAAGGTAAAGGTACTTTTACTGTCACATACACATACATGTAGCAAAATTAGTTCTCTGCATTTAACCAATCCCTCAAAGGAGCAGTGGGTCTGTCATGGTATGATGATATCATAATTAACATATAGGAATGACTCAATTCCTTTGGGTTTGGATTTGGACTGGGTACTGTGCCTGCACATTCATTTTCATATTTACCATTATTTATAGTATTCTGCCTTGTTTGGCATTCATGAGTTCAACTCTGCTACTCTGTTTTCCGCCATTTGCTCTGCTTTGCATATCAGTCGAACCTCCCTTTGAAGACCTTTGTCATAGAGGCGTTGCCAAAAGTTGTCAATCAAATCGTTAGTATCTGATTGAATTACCTTCAACTAATCAGCAACAAGTTGCTGACAGTGATTGTCAAACTCAGATGACTGAACCACTTTCAACGAATCACCAATCACGTGATGATTTTCCAAACATGTCACGGCTACTCGGCAACAACTGAACTACTCAACCTGGACGCTGATTGGCTAAAGTTTCTGTAAACAAAAATGTGCAATTTAGTACCAATAATGAAAAACAGTGGAGCAGAGATTTGACAATGAATAAGTATGATCTGGCTAAAATAGTAGTTTGCACAAAGTGACATATGATTATCCAAGCTCAGTCGCCCACTCACAGTGAAACAAATAGGATCTATAGGATCTGGCATGGAGGCCTCAGCAGACAGTCATCATATACTGTATTGGAGCGTGTGCAAATGCCAGCACCATATCCTGTAGCTCGGATCAGGCTTGTGACTAAATGTGTCTTCTTACTGCTTGTTTGTACTACTTCCATAAGTTTATTTTTCTTTTTTTATAATATAAAGGAGCAGAAACAGAAAGTACCATGTTTTCTCATTTCGTTTCCATTTCTTACAGATGCTTCTACCACCATATGTCTCCGCCAGTATGCACGCACTCAGATATGAAAACACACACACACACACACACACACACACGCACAGATGTCCGCACACACACACAGTCAATCGGGAACAGCTCTCACATGCAGTGATAGTTGTTCCTGATTGGATAATAACAGTAACATTATAAACAGTTACATATTCCAGTTACAGTTACATATGACTCCATTATGTCACCTGTCCAACACAGGGTTACACACACACAGTTAAACTCCTAATGAGTAGCAGCCCAGTGAACCATACTGTTTTTAGAATTAATTTGTTTTTGACAGTTTCTGCCATGTGTGGCTTATGTAGCCATTAACACCTCACAACTGTGAGTTGCCATGGAGAATTCTCTCTCGTCTAATTGGGCAGTGCAGGAGGATCTGTGTTTTGAATTGTGAAGTTCACCGTTAGCTCATAGAAGTTGCTGCTATTGCTTTGGTAATGTGTTCTCTGCTTTATTTACCTGCTGTATATACTGTATGTATATATGTGTGTGTATATATATATATATATATATTGTAGCGACCCTAGCAGGCGGTCGATGGTATTGCACCAATGTAGACTGAGCGCAAGGGATTATGGGAAGTTA
>JAODLL010048773.1:0-19689 GCA_026546735.1 Forbesichthys agassizii | reverse complement strand
GTGTGTATATGTATATATCTATCTTTTTTGTTGTACCTGTCTCTTTAAGTAGTCTACGTCAAACGGAAGCTCGGCGCGCTATCGCGGCGCGTAAACCAAAAACTGTTGTCATCGGCAACAGATGGTTGCTTGCTGTACATTTATGCGAATAAGCATCTCTTTCTGTACAGTATTATAAAATAGTAGGCACGATACCATTTCGGTAGAATTACAAGCACGTAGTCTTCTGCTGTGTCTGACGTTTTCGAATACCAGGAAATATGAATTCTCAATCGGTGAGTGTGGCTGCTACCCGTAGCAGCCTCAGCTACGGTGCCGTCAGTAGGAAGGGGGAGTTCGTTTACCGGTGTTGTTCCCCGTGTTGCGACCGGGTACGGTACCGTACTAATATCGGTAATACGAATAATCTAACATGTCGAGTGTAATGTGTAGCCAATGTGTATTGCTTCACATAACTAGTCAATTACGGTACCATACACACGGGGCAATATATATTTCCCTAGGTCTTGAACGTGTTACCGATAGCTCGTGTGCTTCTAAATATAACTTACATTATGCCTCATAAATCAGTAGCAGGGCTTTTTGGTTTTCCTTTCTCGTTGATGCCAAGAAAATAACGTCACTTTTGATAAATGTTTTATTCATTTTGTGTATATATATATATATAGCAACTTAGAAAACAAAAGGTGATACGGTACTGCATATGCGTTCCGAAACATTACAATTTCTACAAGATATCTTTAGTTTAACACTCGACGCCATATTTGTCAAAATGTCGCAGAATGATTCCTAGCTCAAGCTCCACGGTCCCCATAGCTTCAGTGTGTAGCCTGTATCTGTCAGCTCCGCTATAAATTAGGTCTGGTGTGCGCAGTTGAAGACCGCCACCAACAAACATCTGTGCCAGTTGCTCCTGCCAAGATCCAATCGGTCTCCACGTCACACAGCTTACGTGGTGGTGTCCGGGGCTGGAGGGGATATGACAGTATCCATAACCATATATCTGACATCGTCCAAATGAGTCCTGGTGCCAAACTTGCAGATGCATCTTTGGCCAGCCCTGAAGTCCTTTAGTAGCGTAGTGAAGATCAATCGGATGGCTCCAGTACGCCATATCTCCAGTTTGGGGGATATCCACTTGAGTCTGTCCCTCCTTCAAACCAGAAAGAAGACGCCATGCACCACCCGTATGAACTCCCCATTTGCAGAATAAGCTGCTGTTCGGGAAGCCACTAGCCCCAACGATCTGGCCGATTATATGCAGCTCTGCCATGTCACAAATATAATTTACCGGTACTGTGAAATAATAGATGTTGTATATTTATTTTTATTCGGAATTTAATGGCACTTTGCGCATCGTCTATGACAACAAACAAGTCCGTTGCTGCTAGCGATACGTACCCCGGAAGTGAAGCGTATGAATCTTTGTTGTATCGTAAACGTGAAACAGCGCCGCCACAGTTTGCATAATATTCCGTAAATCGATCATTTGTGTTCTCTTTGGTCTATTAATTAATACATATTTCCAGATAAATTATCATAATATATATTTAACATGTTCTTACAGTTGCAATATTTCCCATCTAGTAAATCGAGTTCTTTTATCTTGATGGATAAATTACATAATCTTATATTTATGAGGATATTACAAGACCAAATGCTGCAAAAATGTTTATTTTGTTTTGCTTTCTACAGCTTGATCCTACCCTTGAGAGGCATTTCAAAGGCCACAGAGATTCTGTGACAAGTGTGGACTTCAACTGTAACATGAAACAGATTGGTAACTGCTGCTATTTGTTGTGCGCATGTGTTTCCGTTTGTGATTGTACTTTCTTACAGTAATAGTACATATTTTTATTTTATGTATATGATGATATGAAGCCCATGGTACAGTACATTGAACATTCATGTTGATACTATATTGTGATGCCATGTCAGTTTTCATAGCAATGTGTTTGGCTGCACTGTTCTATATGTTTGTCCATATACAGTATGTTCTTTCTCAGCCACAGGATCCATGGACTCCTGTGTTATGATCTGGAACATGAAGGCGCAGATGAGAGCATATCGCTTTGTTGGACACAAAGACGCTGTCATGTCCGTGCACTTTTCTCCTTCAGGCCATCTGGTGGCCTCTGCCTCCAGAGACAAGACCGTACGGCTGTGGGTGCCCAGCCTGTGAGTGTTAGCCTTCTCTCTCTCTCTCTCTGTGTGTTATCATTTTCTCCCTCTCAGTTGTAGATATAGTCCCGTTGTCACATTTAAATTTAGGAAAGCAGAGTCGATGGTGTTCCGAGCCCACACGGGGACGGTGCGCAGCGTCAACTTCTCTGGCGACGGGCAGACCATGGTCACAGCATCCGACGACAAGTCTGTAAAGGTGTGGACGGTCCACAGGCAGAAGTTCCTCTTCTCTCTCAACCAGCACATCAACTGGGTCCGCTGCGCCAAGTATGTACACCGGCACATACACCCGTGCACGCACAGTGCACATTGTGCACATTGTTTTAAAAGAAGTATGGATGTTGTATTCTGTTGAATTGTATTCCATGTTCTGGTACATGTAGTACATAGCCCACTTTTTTTCCTCTTTTTTTTTAAACCCATTTTGGGTACAAAAAAAATAATAAAAAATTAAATCCATGTTTTCAGGTTTTCTCCAGACGACCGTTTGATTGTGTCCTCTAGTGACGACAAGACCATAAAGCTGTGGGACAAGAACAGCAGAGAAAGTATCCACTCCTTTTATGAGCATGCAGGGTAAGCACTGCATGCCACGGGCTAGATCAGGTTGTTAGAACTACTTAAGGTAAGTGTTTTTGCTTGATAAGCATGAACTCAACTGAATACTTCTTTTGCAAGGTACGCAAGCCAGGTGGACTTCCATCCCAGTGGCACATGTATCGCTGCAGCCTGCACTGACCACTCAGTCAAAGTGTGGGACATCCGCTCGCACAAGATGCTACAACACTACCAAGGTAAAAACCTACTGTAATCTATGGGGGCACTGGCAGACTCTCCGTTTCTATAGATCCAACTTCACCAGGCTTTAGAGTAACCGACCACCAGGGGGCGCATCATGACCATCAAATGAGTTGACTGACACAATTGCGGAGACAAATCACTTAAAATCTTAACCCATTCTTCCAAAACAAACAAAATAAAAAAAATCTAAACTGCATGCACCAAACATCTGACTCTTCTGGCAAAATCAAACAAAACAGCAATTTTATCTATGCTGTCATACAGACAGTCACTACATAATACAATGGAAAAGAGCAGGCATATACAGAAACATATTTTTGTTGTGCGAGTATATAGCAAAGGCAGTTTCAAAAACTGATAATAATCACAACTACATAGAGTGAACTTTGTACTGCAGGTAATACAGCATTGAATGTATATTTTAATGCACTTGCAAATAATATAGTACTTCTACTGCAAAAGCCCCAAGGACTAAAGAGAAATCACTATATTTATCTTTTTCCTCCTTGTCCAACATCTCTGACATATACTTATCCTCTGCCTCTCAAATTGTTTCAATAAATGGTTAGTATCAACATTTAACTCACCTGTGCAATAAGTTGTCTTATAAAATTGGTTTGGTCAAATCGTTAGTGTGTAAATTATTACAAATGTTTTATGGTTTAACCTTTACTGCACATGTTTTCCAAATTTACCACAGTGTGTCTCAGTGCGAAAGTGTTATTAGTGTATTTTGCAGATAGTGTATAACTATGTGCACCTATTTAATATTTTGCCAACTGAGGGATTCATTCGACATAGATTAGGCCACTGAGTATTTTATTCAGAGTGTTTTAGCAATTCAAAAAAACTGTATTCTCAGCATTTAACTTGACACAAAGTCCAATTAGTTCAGTTTGAAGAGGATTATTATTCACTACAGGCATTGCATATGTTCTTATTAAGATAAGGGTTTTCAACAGCTGGGGGCAAAATAACATCCTTATGTAATTTAAGGAAATTGTCAGCAAGCGTCCACTCTGCCTACCAAGGATCCTTTCAGCAAGAAACTGTTCCTACAGTACTCATTTGAGCTCAATCCCATTTTTATTTGGTTACTTTGTTTTGTAAATAATTACATTTGACTTACTTTACATGTGTTGTCCTACTGCAGGGCACCAGTCTATATTTCCCGTCAATGTAGCTAATACAATAGCTTTCCCTAGTATCACTGTCATCACCACTGTGTTTTAATTTATAATTTAATTATTTTCCAGGCAGTGTTTCATATAAAATGCACAAACATAAATCATCAGAGGTTATATAATAAGATATTTCTCTGGTCTTTAATGATTGCTGAATTACATCACAGACCTTGAGTTTAACTGTGTGTGTGTGTGTGTGTGTGTCAGTCCACAGTGGTGTTGTAAACAGCTTATCTTTCCATCCGTCTGGTAACTTCCTCATCACCGCTTCCAGTGACTCCACGTTGAAGATACTGGACCTGCTAGAGGGGAAACTACTCTACACACTGCATGGACACCAGGTAAACACAAACAGCACTGTCAAAAAAGTTTTCCTTTGGATTTCTTTTGTGCTTCAGTTTGTGCTGGGTACATCTTTATGTATTTTCTTTGTAGGCTGCACTATTGTTGCTGTGCTTATGTGTGTGTGATGGGTTTTGGATATGTGTGTGTGTATATATATCTTTTTTTTGTTTTGTTCAGTGTATTTTAGTGCTCGCCGGCAAGCAGGCGGCCCACTCACTGTGACTCATACTAGCGTTGTTGGAAAGAAAACACAACTCCTTCTGCCTCCGATCCTCTCTGGATCCTCTCTCTTCCCTCTCCTGATTTGTCCTCGTCCACCTCCTCACTGTTTCCGCCCGGCCTCCTCCTCCTCCTCCTCCTCTCTTGTGTTCCCCTGCATGCTCTAGTCCTGTGGTCTTGTCGTCCAGTAGATTAGCATTGCCAACGCTCTGCTACTTCACTTTTTGTTTTGTCTGGCCATGTACTGTATGCCTGTTTAGCTTAATCACTATTGTAGATTGAGGTGGTCTTGCCAAGCACACTGACACCAACATTATTTGGTTACATAACAGAAGACCCCTCGAAGTTGCCGATGTTGGTTTTTAATTGTAATTTAATGTATTTATTTTAATGTATTTGTGTGTACTGGAATATCCATTTGGGGGATATGCTACATACGGTTGTAGTGCAGCGGAAGAGACTCAGTACAGTAACAGACACTGCTCTCTGTGCTGTCTCCATAAACAAAGCCTAATGCCAAATGCCACTTCTTCTGTCTACAGTGGAAGAACATTCATGATCCGCATGGAAAAAATGAATCCATCCAATCATGAGTTTTTAATCTGAGTTTTAATATTGAATCTTTAGTTCTTGAGTAGCAGGAATCACTTGAGGCATAACATTGTCATTGTATGGACTGATGGTTTATATTGCCATTGCAAATTCAAAGGCTGTTATTCTACTGGTTTTACTTGGACTTTGTAGGACCAATTCCACAACACTAGTACACATTTAATAGTTTAATAGTTAGTGTTACCCTATTATCTACCGTATTCCATTTGAAACAAATGACATGCCGACTTATTTATTGTGTTCAAAATAACACCACACGTTCCTGTTGGTCTCTTCATACCTCCAAACCTGTCATCTCCTCCCCCGTATCTCCTTTCCTGTTTTTGTTCTATCCCGGTGTTGACTCTGCCAATCTGTTGGGACTGGAAACACTTGTGCTGCTAATTTTCTCTAGTCGCAGAGCTTGAGACAGGAGACCCCCCCCATCTGTTCTGTGTGTGTGTGCGCATGCATGTGTTGTTATGTGCACTTGTAAGTGTCTCCCCAGTCTACACCTACATGCAAAGAAATGTGTTTGTATGTGGGCGTGCGCTCGTCTGTGTTGTTTTTTTGCTTTTGCAAGTGACAAAGGTGGCGTTGGCCTCTGGACGACCCTACCTGGGTAGCTACAGATCACTTAATTTGCCTTAGTTTCTTTCTGCTTAAACTGTAATGCCTTCTTATTTGGTACGTTTGTTTAGTAGCTAGCGTTCGTTCATTGTGAAACAATTGCTCCACAAAATGTAATGACATTTAAAATGCAGCCCATTAAAATGGTAATTTGAAATTTAACAATGTGCATTCACCTACTATTAAATCTTATAGTTTAGTTATTACTTTATTTTTTAAGTTTATTCACTTCAGTTGTATAGTTTTCTTAACATCAGTGTTTTAATGATAACAATAGAACTTTGTGAAAACACAATTTATACAATACTGTATACAGGCCTGCAGTACATATTGACGGAGCCTGTTGATGAGGTGGTCTGAGTGACTTAGTGACTACTAAATGGTATTGCATTACATTTTCCACACTGCATTTTACATTTCTTCTACACATTTGTATTTCATTTTTCTCACAGACAAATGGAAACGTTTTTTTATTAATTTATTCCTTTTTGTCAGAAACAAGTGAACACGTGTAGATCTGCAGCCAGTAGGTTCAAAAGTGTATCTGTAATACAGATACATTTTTGACACATTTTGCACATTGAACGTAACATACAATATGCAGTTAAATTGAACTAAACCTTCAAAAAATATTGTCTGATGTTGAATTTGTTGGCAGTTATCGTCTACGGAGGCCAATGTGGCGTCTATCGCATCTGTAGGCCCTGTCCCTGCTTACCAAGTAAAAAGTGCACACTTTTAGCACGTCGGTGTCCGTATGCTTGTGTGTGTGTGTCTGGCTATGGTCAGTGCCAGGCTGGCAGCGGGCATTAGTCAGAGCAGAGACAGAACATGCTGTCTGTCAGGCTGTCGCGTTGCCATAGTGACACTGTCTGCTTTTCCCAGGTGTTCCTCCTGGGAAACCATTCCTCACCCAAACGAGTGTCTGGGTGCAAGTCAAGGTTTACACCTCTCCTAGGATCATTTTGTTTTCTTCTCTTCTTTGCCTGTTTTAGATGCAGTGATAATGCGTATTACTTGTAACCGTTTAAGATTATTATTATTATTATTATTATTATTATTATTATAATATATATATTATAATATATTTTTTTTATATATATAAATTAATCAAATCTTAATTTAGTTGTTTTACACTGGCTTCTAAAACATCTTTCACTTTAAGAAATCACCTAATGTGAGTTAGTAATTGGCAGCAAGCAATAATGCACACCAGGGTATAATTGCCTTTCCAAAAACAAATGAGTCAACATCAATTTACTTTGAGTTGTCCTTATGATCAAATATGATTATAAACGACGCAATTGTTGTTTATCTGGCTCTTTGGCTATGTATATCTGTTGTGCCTTCCATAAGCCTTAGCTGGTGAGTAGACATAGGCAATAACACCGCCAAAAACACTGAGTAACAAGAATAGACAAATGACGATTCTCTGCACAACCAGTTCATTAACTAACCAATTGTGCAGGCGGTTTTATCCAACTGTAACTGTACATGTTACTGCTTGTGTGTGTCAGATCTGTGACTCAGGCGACTTGGTGTGAGTCACCGTGTTCACACACGGCAGTACAATTCTCTCTCTTTTCCGGATCATGCTTTTCATATCCACCTCCTGGTGTCAGGTTTTACAGCAGGTTGAGGTCACAATAAGTGATAAGCCTTATTATACATCTTGCTAGTTCTCTTATCCCTTACCACTTCACTACTACTGGCTACTTAATCTCTAGGGGGACTCCAGTTTAACTCGAGCGTGACAGTATATTTGCCGTTTGATGCAGGGAATATGCACACTCTTCTTGTCACGGGCTCCACCAGATTAAGTGGCTAGGAATCTTGGTCTAGCTGAAGTTTGATATTATGTGGAAAGCATGTTGCATACAGTTGTTTGCTTTGAGAGACTTGATTACCACTATGAAGTGGTGCATTCTAGCATTTCCCCTACTCTTCTAACTGGTATAGCCTCTGTCTATTTGTCTGTTTAGGGCCCAGCTACCTGTGTGGCCTTCTCCAGGACAGGGGAGTTCTTAGCCTCTGGAGGTTCTGATGAGCAGGTGAGGACCATGTCTACATGTACTCTATGAAGGAGCGCTCCGTTGCCAAGCATGCACTTTTGTATCTCTTATTCTGTTGAAAACTGTGGAACAGTTAGCACATGTGTCTTCCTACAGGTGATGGTGTGGAAGAGCAACTTTGACTCAGTAGAGTCAATTGCAGCCATGAGGGAGCAGGGCAACACTGCTTCCAACCTGCAAGGTTTCTCTACCAGGTCCAAGGCCCACCTTCGCTCTGTCTCACACGCTCCCATGCCCCACAATCAGGTAAATGTAACCAGCATGACCCCTCCAATATAGTTATCTGACTTGGGGAAGCTTTCTCAAGCACCCCTTTTTGTGTGTGTTCTTTTTTTGGTGTAATGGATGAGTGAAATTACACATAATCTTACAGTTTGCATGCAGGGTGTCACGTGAAAATGACATGAATATTCTCCTCCGTCGCTAATTTATCTTTGCCAGCCTGATACACAAGCCGTCACGGAGGCTTCATTAATTAAAAGCCAGTTGAAAAGAAATGTTATTTATCACTAATATCTTCACATTCTTACTTCACAATGAATCACAGATGGCCACACTCTACAATTATTTTAATATCTGACACAATTATTTAGAGCTTTCCCAGGATTGGGCGGGGGGGAAATATCGCTTCGGTGAGGTGACCCAGCCGTAGAACGCTTTGACACATGGCTGTGATCGAACCAGAAAATGTATGGTAGTCTCTAACCACTAAGCATCTATGCCCTCTTCATTAGTATCATACCAGAGTATCCATTTAGCTAATGTTGCCCGGCAACAAAAACACTCCTGGGTAAATTGACCCTATTAATGTCATTGTATGATTCTGGTTAGCGTCATCAGTCGAGAGCTATTATCTGAATTGGTTTTGCGTGTCTTTTTTAATGACAAGACCCCATGCCTCATATTGTTCCTGGCGTAGTTGCTTCCATATTGTAAGCGTAGATGGGACAAGGCTGAGGTGGGAAATCATATGCCAGCGAACTGTTTTGTGTGTGTATATACTGGTACAGTAAGGCAGCTTGGATGAGATCGCTATAGCTGTTCAAATCACTGCTGAGTCCTCGTTTGGTCAGAGAAAGCCCGCCTTTATACAAACACACACCAGAAATGGCATAGAAGCATGCGCAGATCATGCATACATACATTGGCATATATTATGACACACACACACATATATGGACTGTATTGCAGGAACATGAGATGGCACACAGTCTTATAATGTGGCTGGTGCTGTATTCACATTGGCCTTTGTGTTCCCATGTAAGTGTCTGCAACAGCTTCTGTTTCTACATAATGGAGCCAGCACAAAGAACTGTTTTCATAATGAATGAAACACATTACAATTATCATTATGTCATTTTCGCTTTATTGCACAGCATTACAAGAAGCAGACACTAGAGATTAGGCACCTTGATTGAGGATGCTTAAATGCACTCCGTTTCCCAAAATACAGTACAGGTTGTCTAATGTGTTTGCAATGCATTTCAGCCTATCACAATGCGTTTTAAATGTGCAGATTGTCATATGACCAAATGCAACACAGACGGATGCAGCATCTCCCTTTAAGGACGGATGCAACATTTGTCCATAAAGGGAGATGCAAAGTGTACGTTGCATCTGTCCTTAATTGGTTAAGGATGCTTACAGCTAGGCCAATTCTGAGGCTAAAACCCATGATTTTCTGGCTGGGAGTAGAACCCCCACTATACTATCTTGTTCCCTACACATCACATGAACACTAGTCTTGCAGAGCCATCCTTTATTTACGTAATGTAAATAATACTTACAGGAGAGATATTTTGATTGACGTGCACATCAACCAACTAACTCAACACTCATAACTCAATGACAAAGTCGAACGTTAAACACTTATACAGAGGATCTGGTTGAGAAACTTACCAACACGACTGTGGCTGTTTTCGTGTATTGGTCTGTTAGATAAGTAGGCTACTGTTAGTGCTTAAAATATGTAACTACTAAAGTTAGTAAATCAGGCCGGTTACTGCACTACCGTCGCACCAGAATTACAGATACAGACTTCGTGAGTGGCAATGCTAACAGACAAAAAAAATCTACTTCTCAATTCCAGCTAGGGCTGTCAAGCTTACATGGGTCTATGCATCAGTCGTTTTGTACACAAACTTATGTGACGTAGTGCTAATGGCCGGAAGAGGCTGAGACTACATAAACACTGAACTTAAAAAGGAGCCACCTGCTGGTGCAGGGGTCACATTACAGGCAATGGGTAGGGCATTCAGCGGTTTTAGCCCTACTGTAAGCACATGGATACATGCATACACATAGTGAGGGCCTCAGCAGCAGGGTATGGGCACCAGGGTTGCCATCTGGCTTCTCTTCACTTTGCATAACATCATAAAAGCCTCATGTAGGCTACATATGCCATACTGCTACTAGACTAGCTGTGAGGAGTCGGACACAGATTTACCAGAGAGCTCCGGATGTCATCATGATACATTAATACTATTACTGTGTGTGATTGTGTGTGTGTGTGTCATTGTTGATTCCTAACAAAGGGCTTTTTATTTGTGAGCAGACAGAGGATGATATGGTGTTCACATTTAAGGTATCACTTCTACAGAGGGTTAATACTGACAGTGAAAGGGTGTTAATTCCATCACTACATCTGTGGTACATTGTGTAGGTAGATACATGTATAGAAGACCTACATGGTTTGTTCGTGAACCACTAACACATCTTAGCCTAGGTGGAGGCACAGAAACGCATGACAGGATGATTTGATACCCGACTAGAAAGACTTTCTACAATAATCGTAGCATATACTAGAGATGTGGTTTAGCTGATGACCTAACAAGGAAGAACACAGATATGCAGCTGCCTGTACTATACTGTATGCGGAGATGTGGGCGTGTCATTGTTACTCACAATACTTGTTTGCCTTCCACTATTGCTCTCACTAAATGGTGTATTTGTCACCCTCTCTGTTTTCTTTCTTCCCGGAATGTAATGCTTACAGGCAGGTTTAGTCATTCTTGAACGCTTGCTAACGTCAAAATCAAATCCCTCAGAAGCTCCGCCCCACACATTGAAACGCATTGTGAAACCAAGGGCGTCGTTGTTGTAAGTGCTGTTTGTATGTTCCTATTTGTAAAGAAGTGTACGTAGAAGTACCGTCTCATTTTGTCAGCATGCACAGAGCTTTCGTAATGCATGGAGATATTTTGTGTATTAACTGTATTATCTTACGCTTGGCTTCCAATAGCTGACTTTACCGTATAAATTGAGACTGCTATGCAACGGATCGACAGTATATAAATAGACAGAAATCCAAAAGGGGTGATTCTATGACAGGGCAGTATGCTAATCGAAAGATTCAGAGACAAACAATAGTGGAGAAGGACAACCATTAGTGATGGTTAAATATTTAAAGGCCTTGTCAGATGACAAACACACACACACACATACATGCGAGACAGGCCATCGCAGGCCACCATAGGACAGGTTTGGGTTTCAGCTCTTTTGACTGCTGCAGTTTTACTTACATCAACAAGGGCATGGCCAAGGTCTTTACTGCTTCACACATACACGTACACACACGTGCACACATCATCCTAAACTGCTAATGTCCTTTGGGTGATTGAATTTGGCTCCATCCAGCGTGTGACCTCACTCTCCCTGAGTCTCCAGTTGCTCGGATCAATAGCTGTGGGAGAACCAGGGCTGCAGACACACAAGTCCGCTGTTTCTGCTATTGGGCTTCTGAAAGGCCAAGAATGACAACAGATGCGTGTCAGTCAACGTCGGTATAGACTCATCTACCCCTCGTACTTTGTTTATCCAGGACAGTTAGAAATAACGAATAACTAAGTCTGAAAATAAGTGTATGTACTCAAGACATGTGGTGTATTACACCTTTTCTCAAACATTGTGAGCCCTGACCCCCTTAAAATCCTCTAAGTATGAGTTGCAGATGTGCTCTAAGGATGATTATGAAGCAGGCAGCCAGACCATGTGAAGGATAATGATGAGCGCCTTGAGTAAAACCCTGTATCTTCTTGGAACCACAGCTGTCTGATGCTTTTTCTTTCTTTTCACATTTGATTTAATTGGGACAACAAGAGTTGTTGGTGTCTGTCAGCCAACTGTCTTCAGATGAGCGAACTAAAATGTGGCCACATGTTGTGTTGGCTTGGCGTATACAATAATATGCGCTAGGTTACATAGACTCTTAGGCTTTTGCAAAACTATTTCCAAATTATGCAGTTTGCTTATCACGAATTCAACACGGAAAATAATCCGTAATAATGTTGCTCTGCTAGACAGTAGAGTCCTTGTTGCTACGCAATGCACACAAACCGCAAGGCTGACTGTTAGGAGAGGGTTTTAGAGTAAGGAGCGGAATGATAAACCGGAAAATTCTGAGTTCTAAAGGACTTTTTTAACCGAAAATGATATTCGGCCCAGGTAATATGAATATTAGCCTACACATTAGCCTATTAAGTACGACGCAGGGCTTGAGCAGAAGCCACCCCGGCTATGAGAGACTAAAAGAAGCAAAACAGGTTGCATGTTAAAGTTGTCGACGGCATACCGTATTATATTAGTGTTCGGTTAATGGTCTACCAAATCAGACCTAGTGAATGCAACACACTCCGTGCTCTTGACAGTTTATAGACACAACATGACCACCAAAGGGAATAAATGAATGCCCCTCCCCCTCCTTTCCAATCTGATCAGATTGAACTAGGGATGCCCTGGCTGGAATTACAGGGTCCGGGCCATCTCGGGCCTCAGCGTAATTTGAACCCTGCTCCAATAGCATGGTCTACTGTATACAGTATACGAGATAAAAGATGTGTCCCCGTCGTCAACTGTAAATGGAATACTTCTATATGCTTCAAGATTGTTTTCTGAATCAATGCAATATATTCAGTAAATAGCATAGTACTTAGCAAAGCTCTGCACATTTATAATACAAATATTATTAATAATAAATATTAATAACAATTTATTGAATTTGCACGTGAGGTACAGCAGGTGTTGCATACTATACTGTGTATTGCTATTGGCATTACATAACAGACCCCCTGTTCCGTCTCAGGCGATGTTTTAATGAATGAATCTAGTCTTTGAACTCTGAAATCAGAGCATAACCGTTACTGCACAGATCCTTTGGTGTCACCACAACCTTACGACGTCTACTTTATATTCTCTAAGTCTACATGAAGCTGTTCCTTTTGAAGTCAAACCGTAGTTAAACACCAAACAGCCCTGCAACATCCCTCTGTATATTGTGCGCAAATGACTTTTTAATATATTCTCTTACCACTTATACCTAGAAGTGCTGGCTTCCTAGAACTTGCATTCCATGTATTATTCAGACGGCAATAATTCATTATTAACAATGGGTCCTTTCATCTCTCGTAATAATGCCTGAAAGGAAACGGAGGAGAGAAATGTGTCACCGTCTGGGCTAAATGTGTTCTCTTCCCATTAGTAAATAACACCCGATGCCTTCTGTGCTCAGAATGGTAGTGAGAACGAGGCGCTCCCATCCACGGATAAGTGTAACCAGTGCACTAATGAATCGCTTTATTTAGGGGCTGTTTGGTTGTTTGCTAAACTAATGAGAGTAAAGTAAACAGGATGTCCTTCTGTAGCGAACACTATAGAAGGATACAGAATGTTGACCACGCGACTAAACGCCTGTCAGCATCCTGCTTGGTCGTCACATGCTCTGCCATTGTCATTGGTTGGGAGTGAATGGCCCGAAAACCTTGAACCTTGAACATTTCTCAAAATTAAACTAGTGAGCATGTGGACTCAAAGGGTTATTCGTGTATGCATGTTTATGTATAAAATGGGGGAAATACCAATTCCAAAAGGAGAGTTAAAATACTGAATATACACATTCAATGTAAACCACAAAGTACAGTGACAAAAATATAAACAGTATTTCGTGTTGCTGTGTTTTCATAGCGATGTGTTCACCATTCAGGTATGACTGCAGTGTTATGACCATCAGTGGCTTGTCCATCAAAATTAAAATCTCAGGGATGTTCTCAGTAGCTCTAATAGTACTGATCCATCAGATGCAAAGCACCTTATTAATAATTTGCCGATGATGGAATCACACTAGGAAGAAACACATAGGTTCTTTGCACAGTCAAATATGACTGAGGATTATGTGTGTTTTTTATGTTATTGCGTGTGCGTGCGTGAGTGTATATACTGTGTGTGTGTCTCAGATGCTGAGCAAATCTATGCATGTGTGTGTTCCTGCCAACCAGTGCTGACAGGCAGATCAGCTCTATGTGATAATGCCCCGCCCCCCCCCCCCCCCCATCCCCCCTCCCTGATCTCCCCAGCTCACACTCCCTCCCTCTCTCTTGCGCTGCACATCTGGGTCTTTCTTCCACTCACGTGCGCAGACAGCCCAGTGGCACGCTCAAAGCAGGCTTTGCCTAGCGCAGGCTACACACACACACACACTCACACACACACACACACTGAGAGCAAACGAAGGGGGGTGTTGTTGAGACTGCAGCAGTGATCACGGCATCAGTCTCCAGCACTGTGCTGTAACAGGCTACAGGCTAATTGGGCTAGTTAATCAGCCGCACATAACAAGGGTTATGCAGAAGCGGTTGCCCGTGCGTTGCCCGTGCCCGCTCGTGTGTCAAAGGCACAGTTACACGACGGCAGGTGGCAGTGTGAGCAGAACACGGAGGACGAGTGCCTAACCAGAGCGCATGCCGCGCGGTGGGAGAGAGAGAGAGAGAGAAGGGCGGGATAAGGAATGAGCTCGAGGAGCGCAGCGGGAGAATGAAAGTGCACTGGACCCCCACCCCCCCACCCCCCCTCCACCCCCTTCCCCCACCAGCCAGTCTCCTTCCATAAATTAGGCTAAATAGGAGACAAACGGGCCCCGAAGTAGGAGTACAAAAGAGAGGGGGTTTATCAATGTAGGAAAATGGAGACCGGAAAGGAGTGCTGGACAAGACAGAATGGGAGAAGGCTGCTTGCTGAGTCACGACCGGTACTCATACATCCATCATAAAACATGCACTCTTTTTAGTACCTCTCACCTCCTGTCCTAAAAACCAGAGAGGAGGGGGAGGAAGGAGGATAATGATGGGCCAGTGAAAAGTCAGGTGAGCTACCCTGCCTCAAAATTCCTGGCCAAGCAGTTGTGGCACGGCTGTTGTATCCAGTACTTCATTACATGCTCTGCTGACTAGCGCTCCTTCATGCTAAGCATTATAATCAGTATTGGTCACAGGAACATACATGTACCTGGTCTGGCCAATTATTTATTAAATGTCCTAATGCTAATAATGAAACAATATGCCATGCTAATATTATTTTATATAAACGAATACGATATACAAACCCACACCACACACATACTATTGGATACTAAATACCACGTTCGATAATGCAAATGTCGGCTGATGAAGATACTTTAGATATCATTTTTAAACAGTATTTTGGTATAATGATATATAAACATTTAATATAGATGAAAAGTTAATGATACTAAAAAGATACAAACATGATTGCAAATGTTATAGTTGTGAAGAAATCCTATGACATCACACAAATAATGTTGCTTTCTTCCAGACAACCAATTGAACATATATGGAATTTAGGATGAAACAAGTTGAACCATTTCAGATGGGACCATACTGTCGAGTTGTATCAGTGTTATCATCTGTAAATCTAGTTTTTCTCCTCTCCGCATCTTGGCTCACACGTCCACCAGACCAAAGGGGACCTTGTGTGTACGTGAAATATGAATGCTTTTGTACGAAGCTTGCAGTGGGTTTGAATGGCTCACGGTGTCATACTACGAGTTTCGTTTGGGGCCCCAGGAAATTTTCCACTGTTGGTTTTTCCACTCCAGGTGATTCATTGGGACGGGAGGGGGTGTATGTGTGTGTGCGCAGATGTAGGTGTGTGTGTATGTGTTCTGTGTGTGTGTGTTTAAGCAGCTGTTTTAATTAAAGGCGTACTCTCACCAAGAGTTAATCTGGTCTTGTTGGAGGAGTTTGGTTCACCAAAACCCAGTTCTCTCAACTTTCACTTCACTAACAGACTTTATCTATGAGGTTTAACATGCAGCTTGGGATTTTGGCAGGTTTAATTACCGTGGTGTTGAGCTATGGCCATGTAGCTGGAGTGATTGATGAAGATACGGTTGGCTCTTAGTCTTTTATTATAATGGTTGTTGGTTCAGCTGTGTTTTATACAATGTCTGGGATGAAGTCAGGACTCATGGTTATGTCTGTGCCAAGTTGGAGCCAACATTACATGTGGCCTTAATGCAATGCGAGGATCTGCTCTCTATAGACCTCAGCTGTGAGTGTCTCCACTCAGTACAACTCTGTCAGAACGCCACTTCTGCTCTATAGACTAGTTTTATAGCAGACCCCACCTACTCAAGGTCAATATTTGATCTTGCCAGAGACCATTATTCACCTTTGGACGCTGTAAAAATACACATATTGTTTTGCACTTCCATCATGCCACTGGGAACGCACCAATGACAGGTTTCTTTGCAAAATGACAAATGATTAGAGGAAGACAATTAGGGCTGGACTTTCCTTATTTAAGACATTTATAGTCTATAAAATGTCTACAGTATACAGTATATGACAATATAACATTGTGTTTAATAATGTTTTCCGTTTTCTGTATCTATATGCAAGTATTATTAATGTTTTCCCTCCAGCCTCCATGATGTTTCTTGTTTAAGAGGAAGCACGACAACACTGTTTGGTGTGAACTGAAAGAACTGGAAGGAATGAGAATTGTACAAAATAACTAAATCGTCATAACTTTACCGCTCATCTATATTTTATGTGTGTTCATGGTTGGAAGGCACAAGAAACATGCAAAAGTATAACAGTGTTTATTAAAAATAAAAAAACAGATTGAACGGACAAACCCTTTGCGACGTCACCCATAGCTTTTCTCAAGAACGGGTCTGAAGACGGTGCTGTGCTGGCTCTGGCCATCTTTTGACCATCCTCCTATCCATTATAATGGGATAAAAAATATGGCTAATAGTATATTTTATCTGATTTACCTGAAACATGCTATTATTTAAAATGTTTTGCTGTAAAGTCTGACATTTTAACATTGGAGTCTAGGGGTGATTGACTCCCTTTTGCTGCCAGCCTCAAGTGGCCCTTCGACAAACTGCAAATGTTGGCACTCGCATGCTGTATTCATTTCTTAGCACCGGAGGAGGTTCCCGCTGGGTGGAAACCCATTTGGCCCAGGCAGATGTAGCCAGGTAGCAGGCAGACAGCTTCTGACTGCAGCGTATATCAGCGCAGTCAGGAAGCTGTGGTGTTAATCACTTTGAGCTAGCTGTGAATACATGTATTCCTGTGTGGTTTGGATGAGTAACCTCAACACACACACACAGACACCCTTACTTCCCAAAGAGCCAGAACAGAGGTTGTCTTGGAACAAGCACGTAAACTGGCAAGCGCAAGCACGCTGGTCTGCTCGCCACACAGGGGAGGGGGGAATGTGCACATGCAGATGTCCTGTAGTCATGGTCGCCGGCAGACTTTCATGTGTTCATGTATCATTGAATTCATCACAACTTGGGGAGACAGACAGTCTGACTGACAGTCAGACAGAATGGTAAATGTGTGTGTTTCACAGGGAAGAATGTTTGCTTCAGAGACGTTTCTTTCCTTGCAGTGTTCTCGTTCCATTCTTAGCATAACATCTGCGATGAAACACAGCTTCGTTGGCCACATGCTCCACTCAACTGTGCCAGACCTGTGTGTGATGCCTGAAATCTGAAAAGCATCGTACACTGAACATATGCAGGCTCTCTTGTTATGTGCCTTCTGTTTTTGACCCAAGGCTCTCAAAATGGCTTCGTTCATATAGCAAGCTATAACGCACTTTTTCACACACCCCCCCATTCCCACCAAGCCTTCAAAACTCAAATAAATACAGTGTATTTTGTTTTGACCAGCGTATTCTCCCTCTGTCCCGTGTCTCTGGCTAGCCCTGTGAGCCCGCTGAGCCAGCTTATGTACGTGATCAGCGGAGTAGTCGCAGCAGGACAGCCCAGTCCCGCACACGGCCTTCCTCGACGCCACAGAAACTACCACAGGACCCTGCCCAGTACCAAGAGCAGGCCCAGGACCAGTACCAAAAGCAGGCCCAGGCTGTAAACGAAGATGTGCCGTCTGCTCTGGATAGCACCCTGCAGCACATCATAGGTCAACTGGATATTCTCACTCAGGTAGGTTGGTGTGCTTCTTAAACTTGTTCACCCTTGGTCACCCTCCCCCACCCAATATCCTCCCTCCCCATCCATGTGATGTGGTTTCAAGCAACTCACCCTTCCTTTAATAGCATAATGCGGTTAACCGCAGGAAATTATACAGTACAGCCCTAAAAATAATTTAGAAATGTTGTTAAATATAACTAGACATTTTTATCATCGGAATGATGAAAATGTCCTTCAAAATCTGTTGACCCATAGTTTGGCAACCACTTCTCTAAGTCATAATGTTATGACTCCAACCAAGCCATTACATTTGACGTGATCTTGTACGTAGTACCGCTAGTACGTACTATGCAGTATGACATGATACATTACAGCATTCATACATGAATAGCATGATAGCGAGGTCGTCATTTACTGACATTTGCTCCTTAGCCCTAACCACTAAATATGTAAGCCTTGCCCCAAACTAGCTATTTGAAAGTTAGTGCAAACTGTTCTGTAAAGAAAAGAGAACACACACACGTACACACACACACACACACACACAGACACACAGAGCATGCTGGTGGGGTTCGGTGTGGCTGTGCTCTTCTGTTAGCACTCCAGCCGCTTGGTAAAGGCCAAGCACAGTATGAGGCCACACCAGACCAGAGACTGCAGGGTCAGGCCTATAAATAGTTGCTCCAACAAAACAGCGGAGAACAGCAATCAAGAGAAGACTGCAAAAACTGCTTCTTATTCATTCTTCTTGTTGTTGACCTTGGTGTAGATTTAGTCTGTTTGGCTGGTATCTTTTAAAATAAGTGTCAAATGATTAAACAAGATAAAAACAACAGTAGAGCTCACACTTTACGCTGTGATAAAATGAAATGAATAGCTCCTTTTGTTTTATAATACAGCACAATACAACGGAAGCCAGTTGAGGTGTTTTTCTAATTGAGCAAATCTGTGAGCAAGAGATAATCAAATGTACTGTAGCTTGGTAGCATGGTTAAAACCATATTTATTAAGTGGTGGCAGAATGGAAGATTTGTAAATAAAGTGTCAGATTTTTCTTTTGTCTTAATTTGTCTTAAATTTAAGTGTACAAGACTACAGGTGTCTTTTTTTATTATTAAACGGCATATTCTCAAAGCCCTTGTTTGACAGCATTTGGCATTAGAAGTCTTTGCACGGGGTCAGTTTGGCTGCATGGGTTATTACACTGCTAGTGTCATATTTAACATTACCATGACTGTACACACCATGGAAATTAAGGGAGAGAGGGTGTGGTAGTGAAAACGGTCATCATTCCCTTATACTTATAGCAGCATTCACTTCTAGTGTCCTAAATCTTTAATGTTCACATCTCTCTCTCTCTCTCTCTCTCTCTCTCTCTCTCTCTCTCTCTCTCTCTCTCTCTCTCTCTCTCTCTCTCTCT
>JAODLL010048762.1:0-19694 GCA_026546735.1 Forbesichthys agassizii | reverse complement strand
CCATTGGTGACCCTGATCAATAACGTCCTCTTGGTCCACTGGTAAACCTGATCAATGATGTCCTCATGTTCCACTGATGACCCTGATCAATATAGTCCTCGTTTTTTATCGCTAACCCTGATCAATGTCATTGTGTTCTCTTGGTAACCCTGATCAATAACATAGTCGTGTTCCACTGATGACCTTGATCAATTACATCCTTCTTTTTTATTGTTAACCCTGATCAATAATGTCATTGTGTTCTCTTGTTAACCCTGATCAATAACATTCTCTGGTTCCACCGATGTGACCCTGATCAATAACGTCCTTTTTATTGTTAACCCTGATCAATAACACTCCTAACGCATAGATTCGGATTGCCCCATTGACAATAAATGGCGTAACGCATTGAATGCATTTGGTGGACACCCGGTGTAAAGGTGCTTTTATTGTCATACATGTAGCGAAATGTGTCCTCTGCATTTAACCCATACCGCCATTCTCACATCATCACTTACTTTTTCCAGTGAAAAGTTTGACGTTTGACAGATTCTTAATTTCCAATTCATCGCAGACCTGAATTAAGAAAAATATTATTAGAATGATACATATGAACTAAACAGTTTAAGAGGCAAACTACTATAGGTATCAGGGTTCCCCACCTGGGTGAACATCTCTACGGAGATGTCAGGCTGCCCATTGAAGAAGTGCAGGACGTTACTGGGGTGCTGGATGCGGTTCTTGGCTGCCTGCTCCGGGGAGTTGAAGCGGTTGTTCCGAGAACCATGAAAGTCTTTGAAGCTGCTGCTGCCGTCTTCCAGCTCGAAGCACTGGCCTGGCATGATGGCCTGTTGCTTAGAAACGCTGTGGGGACAGGAAACATACGATGAGTGTCCGGCCTATAGCTATTACCTAGCAATGGTACTCTAGAAGATGTTCCATCTGACAACAGGCTAGAGAGAGCAGCTCTTACCAAACATTGAGTTTCTGTCCAAAAAGGAAGTTGTTGTTGAGGTGAGTGATGGCTCTGTCTGCCGAGTAACAGTCGCCCATCTCCACCATCGCTGCACCAGGCTTACTCTTCATGAACTTCACCTAGAACAAGGGCAAAACAAATACCTTCAGCAGGAAAGTCATCCAGAGGGCTATGCCATAATAATAAAACATCAACAACAACTTAAATGTATTTTGAAAAAAACAAAGGCACTTTACATTGTGGTCAATACAAACAGAAACAAACAAACAAACAAGCAATGCAAGAACATGCGACAGGGAAGTGGTGATAGGAGAGTTGGTAGGTTGTGGTGAACAGATGGTTTTTGAGGAGTTGTGCAGGGATGGAGTTTTGCAGATATCTGCAAATGAGAGCATTTCAGAGAGTTGGGGCTGCTGCAACTCTCAGTCTCTAAAGGTACGGAGTCTGGCGTGGGGAACGGAGAATAGCTAGGTTCTGAGGACAGCAGGCTCCAGGATGGGGTATAGAGTTGGAGGTGGTCAAGGAGGTACTGTGTTGCAAGGGCATAAAAGGGGTCTAATGCGGGTCTTTATTGGGAGCCAGTGAAAGTGGATAAGGGTTGGGGTGATATGCTGAGTGTGGGTGAGGACCCTGGCAGTGAAGTTTTAAAACTGGAGAGCTCCAGAGCTTTGTTAGGTACCGCATACAGAACTCCATTGCAGTAGTCCAACTGGGAGGTTATGAAAGCATGTACAAGGGTTTCAGCCACGGAATCAGAGTGATTGACGGAGTCTAGAAATAAAGTGGAAAAGGTGGATTTGTTGATTGATTTTATATGAAGTTGGAAGGAGAGGGTGGAGTCCCGGATGACACCAAGATTGCGGACCTCGGAGGATGGTCAGATGGAGCACCCTTTGACATAAAAGATGAGTTCTCCAACCTTCTGAAGCAGCATATTGGGGGCCAAAGGTACAAGACTGTGCACTATTGTAAAAGTGAAGGAACTGCACATCCCATAACCCATTGCAAATCCCAGAAAATGCATATTATTTCTTGGTTATTCTTAATTAGTTATCAGATTGTGTATATTGTACCATTATAAAAGTATAATACAATAGTTATTATTTAAACTTCTAATATTAACAATCATATTTTTCAGCATTAGCAATACTCACTAGTCGATATGACTTCACAGGATTTGAAACATTTCCATGTTAACAAAGAGCACTGATATTCTCCGACTTCCGAACAGCTTCGAAGTGCTAAAGCAAGCTCGTGAGATTATGATGTATGAGGTATCACAAGGATAGCCAGTTCCACCAATCAGAGAGGTCGCTGTCACACTTTAGGATTGTAGTAGTTATCCATGATATTGCGATCAAATCATGTTTCTCTTTTAACATGATTGATATCATAAGAACTTGTGGCTTCTACCTGAGCATATACCATTGATACACCACCTCGTAGTTCTTTGGCTTGGTTCCAAGCTTAAAACGTTTTATAGAAGAATTTTCCGTCCATGGAGAAAATAAATGGGAAATTTACTTTTGGAACCACACTGATGCGCTCTATAGCTATAGAACAGCTGAAATGGTTGTTATGGGAAACACTAGGTCTCACTACGCACTTGTGATTGGTCAACTGTCATCAAAAAAGCAGATGACGTAGTTTCCTTCTAAGAAGTTGACATTTTCTCAAATGAAAAATAAGCCCAGAGCTGCTTAAAAAAGCACCTGGGCAGTGTTTAAATTCAGTTTCCATGGCGCTTCTGAACTTGGCCTAAGTGACGTCGAAATCAAGCATTTGTTAACCAGAGGTCTGCACCCATTAGGATGCAAAGACCACCCACCAATGGCGCGTGTCCAGACCCTATTCAACCAAGTACATTATGGGTCTGGTTGCAGGAGGCTAATGAAACACCACAGTAAGCCATTCGCAGCTCTCTCACAGCTTACCCTCTCTATGTTGCCATAAAGACAGAAGACGTTGAAGACCTTGTCGGCATTGACCTTGGTGGGTTCCAGGCCATACACCATGAGGACAGGAGAGTCTGCGTGTGGGCCGTATTCTGTGGGAGGTGGTCCATATCCGGCGCCATAGCGCTGGCTTCCACGACCGCGGCCGCCCATCGGGGGCCCCATACGATGAGGAGGGGGGGGCCCATAGCTCTCGTCATTGTAGCCTTGGAAACCTCCTTGAGGACCACCTTTTTTTTGGGATTAGAAAATTAGAAAATCGGGTGAGGAAAAACGGCAGTTTAATACGATACGCTCTTATACATTTTTGACTTGTGTATATTTACCATAATCTGGTGGGTGGTCTCCTAGCAGAGCAGGCTGCCTCTGACGCTTGTTAGAATTGGCATTGGGATCTAAAACCAAAGATTCTTTGCCAGTTAAACAGCCTTTTCACTCAAAGTACGAGACGAGGTAGAGTATATAGGAGGAAACAGCGCTACTCAAAGCTAGCACAAGGTTGTTGAAGGGACTGACATGCAAGACAAGGATACACTTTTAAATGTTAAGTTCAAAACGCTCTCGTTTCAGGGGCAACAATCAAAGGGGGAAGAATTAACATAATGGAGATTTTTGCTAAAAAACTGCATTTTAAAATACACCCTACCCTCTGCCACCACAATGCAAACACACACCTTGTGAATTGTTCCAATTGCCATCACCATCAGCATCTGTGCAGGTACACATTCAAATGTCATGTACACTTTAACATACAGCAAGAAATAAGAACATGGAGAAAAGAAAATAGATCTGGATTAACACTCAACTACTGTTGTATTTAAAACTAAAGTAAAAAACGATTGAAAAATAATAAAAAATAATGTGACAGAAGAAAAAGTTGACGGGAAAAAAATCCACCCAAACTACAAATGCAACATGCTGTATTGTCCTACGGAATCAAATAATCTTTTAGTGTATTCAGGTTGTGTTTAAAAAAGGGACTAGTTTATTTATTGTTGAAATGTGTTTGAATGTAAGCTTCATAGACACATAATAGCATTATTCTACTTCTTTTGAATAATTCCTCCATAAAAGATACTGTACATATTATTCTGTAATCAGTGCTGGAATGGGGGAAAATATTTCAGGTTAATGTTGGGTTAATTTGACCATTAAATGTGCAGACTATACAAAGTATGCCACATGGTAGTGAGAGCAGTAACTAAAACCTGAGCCACAGCACTGACATATCCATCTTTAGTGCTTATCAAATATTAATAGTTTCCACTCCACTAGAATTGCACATGTATTTGCCACTAGATATGATCTGTGTATTACGCATTTCTGAAATACTGATGGGCCCCATGCATTCACTTGGTTAATTTACCTAACAATATTCAGCAAAATAAGCCTAAAGTGTATATTAATATATTTAAGCAAATAGTCACAAGATTAATGCCTTCATCTTGTCACCAATCATCGATGCCAAGGGAGCCGTGGGGCCAATCAGAACAGCCTATTCACATTTGAGTTTTAACATGACCATAAAGAGTCTTTCAAAGCGCTCGACACAACAGCCAGGCGTTTTTGATTTGTACAACGTCCACCATCAGGCCAGGTACGGACGGTACTGCACACATGTACTTACAGCACCACACAGGTAGCACAGGACACAGTGGGTAGGTAGGGGGCTCTCTTCAGCTGGGAGTCCTGTGACTCCAGCCTCAACTCATTCTTGACACGTCCGTACGTCCTTTCCTTCTCTCCGCCAGAGATCGTACATCCACATTTGGTGCTTTTGATTCGCTGACCGCTTTGGGGTTTGTTTGCTTTGGTCTTAATATATATATACACACACACACAGTATATAGGCTATATATATTATAGATGCCACTGGGGAAGGGGGTCGTCGCTTCCATCTTACCGTGCGCTGACCGCAAAGCCGGACATTTGCATCGTTTTGAGAGGGGAGTGTCTGTCCAGAGAGACACTGTGCCAAACCTGCATCACACGGGAGGTGTTAAAGGCATCACTACGGGCCAGGTTACAGATGGGGAAAGAAACAACAAAGGAACAGCACAGAGGGAGGGGAAGGGAAAATGGGTTGGGGGAGGGTACCAGCACCAAGACTCCTGAAATGTAGAGCGCGCTGAGGAAAGGATTTGGATCTGTTTGCCTCTGTGCGCTGTATGCTTGACGGGTGTTTGACGCTTGCATCTTCGTGGGGTTATTCCTCTTGTGTTTAAAAACAAAAACTTTAAATAAAAATGGCGGCACACGTGATGCTTGCTCTACCGTGGCGCTTGGCAATGAGACGTCTGGAAATATCTGCGCGGCGATGTGTTGTCGTGGCGACGCAGCTCTGTGTGTTGCCAACCTGTGGTTTATTATTCAGCTCGGTGTGTTGTTGTGTTTTGTTGTGGCGCTGGCCAAAAAAATTTTTAAAAAGGGAGAAAGCGATAGCAAAAGGAAGCCCTCGCACCCAGGTCAAGAGATGGGGGAAGGGCATGGCGTCTGACAGAGAAAGGGAGTGTGGGTGGCCTCCGCTTGTGTGTCGATCGCCCCCAAGTGTGCGGTGTCATCTGTCCCCTTGTCAGGCTGTCAAGTGTGTCTGCAAGCTCCTCTGTTGGGTTCCTGTGGCTGTGTGTGCCGGTCAGACCCCAAGGGGCGGGATGTAGCGTCCGATAAGGACCCCTCCCCCACACACACACGCCTGTGGCCCTCAAGTGTTTTGTGTGTTTTGTCAAGGGGTGAATCCTTGTTGGTGGGTGGGTGGGGTCTGCAGATGAGATGTGCTTGTTATAGCGGTGGTGAGATGAGAGGAGGTTACCAGTCTACCGTGACGATCAGCCTGCGGTGGGTGCAGTATGCGCGGTGTCTGCTCGCATGGCCGTGCCGGATGTCTCCGACCCCCAAGTTACAAATGTCTTCCCGCTGTGTCAGGTGACGGAGATAAGGAAGGACAGGGTTGATGATGATGAGCTTGTGGTGTCATTCGGTGTCTGTTGCCCCGCCCAACCCCCATCCCTCCACTGTGTCAGATGTGAGCGACAGGGCGGAGCTTACTGCCTGTAGTGGCTGAGGGTGCCGTTCTAGCGGTGCTGTAGGAGCTGCCGGGGTTGCGGCAGCATGTGTCTGTGTGGGTATGCACCGTGAGGACACAAGGAGTACCTGGTTCTTGTAAGGCAGCCGAAACATTTGATGCGGACGGGTCGTTAACACACACACTTTTTTTTTTAACGCAAGCCATGTTTTCATGTTGCGGGCCTGGTGTAGAATAGTGAAAAAGTACCACTTTTAGGCTAAAATCACAAGATCACAATATTTTACTTTGAGAATTCTCTTCATCTCCTCCTAATCGTACTAAGTAGGGGTGCAACAGTTCACTAAATCCACTGTTGGGTTCATACCTCGTTTTTTGAGCAACAGTTCGGTTCATATTGCAGTTGTATTACATGTTTTTCCTTTGAGTGGTATAATCTGGAATTACTAGTCGTAATAATTATTTTTCTATACTTTCTGCCACTAGATGTCACACTGTAACCGGCTTCTCAGCCAAACAAGCACACTCCGTTTGCCACCACACATGCACGCTATGCGCCAATACTATGTAAACAAAGAAAACATGAGATATATTACTTTATATAACACCCTGCTAAGGACAATATTCCACTATATCCTTAACATAGAAAATAGTAGTTTGCTGCTAGATTCATGTTTAAAATGCACCTTTAAAAATAAACAATTGGGAATACTAATTACACTTAAGCTTCATTGCTACAACAGTTACACAATGCAAGCAGACAAGCAAAGTTTGGAACCACATTTACTGCAATGGCAGTTTAGCACAGTTGTCATACCTTAGTGGACATCGTGGATATTGTATAGACACCTCAGCCTACTATGCTTCGTGAGCGAGCCACATGACTAACCCACCCACGACTATAGCTGCTTTCCACGTGTGAAGTGAACATGTGTGCGGGTAACGCTGCTCGCCTTGTCATTTCTCAGCAAAATGACACTAAACCTGCACATTGATGTTTTTAAATAAAATGTGAAGGCGATAGACTCGTTGCCATAATCTGACCTCGTAGTGACAGGGGCTATTATCCATGAATGAGGACACTTCAATAAATCGCTTTGTGTTGTTTTGATAACTATAGAAAGACTCAGTGGTTCGAATCTGGTGTTGAGCTAAATGTGACATGAAGAATTAAGTTTAATTACAGTAGTAACATATTTGAGATATCGGCTGCACCTGCAGCAGGGTGTGTGTGTGTGTGTGTGTGTGTGTGTGTACATGGACCGCGGTTCTGTCTTCTGGAACCGTGACATGTTTCGGCCTAGTTTTAAGAACAGTTACACCCCTAGTACTAGAAGTAGAACACAGTGGAACACAGTGGAAGTAGATTTTGTGTTAAAGTATAAAGACAGAAAACATTTATAATGATAGTTATTGCAATCCTATAACAACAACAATATTAATCTACACTCAACAATTTGAAAAGAGTAATTTTTCTAAATGATACCGTTATACTGAGCAAAGTGTAATTTGGTCAGTTTTGCTGCTGCATCGCATCCAAGACTGTACTAACCTGGTGTAATTACCTAAACTTGCATAGTGTACACCTTAGTCAAGCAGTATAGTATATGTAGAACAATAACTATCAAAACTGAAGTTGTACTTTACAACATTAAGCCTGTTGCACACTGCAAGCAGAGCTGATCCAGACCTGAAGCACACGCATATTTCGGGAGAGCCGGCTGATTTTATCCATCCCCGCCCACCAGCACTCTGTCAGTTGGTCATGATAGCGTACTGGTTGTTGCACTGCATGGATCGTGCAGTATGAACATGACAATGCTAGCCTTAAGTCAGTAAATGTATATTCACAAATATATTAACATTATGACAATTCTGGTGTGCAACAAAGTTATATCGATAGGACGTTTAACAACTGTCTACTCGTGGAAATGGTGGGCATGGGGCTAAGAACAAGCAAACTGTTTTCATTTAAATTAATATGTAATATGTCTTAGACGTTTGTAAAAAAGCGCTTCAAAAACACGAGGCAAGCAAAAGAATAATGAATAAAAAATAAAGTGCCGGGTCAGCCTCAGCTCAGCGAGCAGCTTCAGTCTCGCTTGCAGTGTGCAAAGACTCATTGATTAACACGGGAGTGGATCCGCAGCGGAAACGCTCCACGACAGCCTGGCTTCAGCTATGCGAGCATATGTCTGCCACGGCCTTTAGAAACCAGCCACTAGGTCTCTGAACACACGGCACTAGGCATCTACCTGTCCTCGTGTCTTCCACTGAGCGCCGCAACAGGCTGCTGCTGCTACCGTACCCCACAAAATCTCCAATATGTTGTGCAAAGGCGTGAGGGGGGGGGGGGGGGAGACGGACGATATCGCCTGAAAGTGTGTGCAATGCAGTGGCGTATGCAGGGCGTGCGTTGCTGTGCCATGCTCTACAGCAGGGGTGCTCAACCCTGGTCCCTGGGGAACACTGTCCTGCAATGCTTTAGATGTCTACCTGCTCCAACACACCTGATTCACATTCATTACATAAATCAGGTGTGTTGGGTGCAGGGAGCCCTCTCAAACCATGCAGTGCAAGGGTACTCCAGGACCAAGGTTGCCCACCCCTGGTCTACGGGGGAAGTGTGAACCCTCATGGGGGTCGTAGTGAGGTTGTGTTTACCACGAGCTGGCGCCTGAACATGCATCGGGTCGCGACCGACGATGGCTGCCCGGTGAGGTTGCTCCTCGCGCCCTTACCGTGTGCTGTTGTGTTGCGGGAAAATTCACGGGTGCCGTGTTAGCGTCTCTGGAGTACCGCCTTTGAGTGGCACAGTGAGCTCTGTGGCAAGCTGGAACAAGCTAGCGCTTTGTGGGCCTTAAGATCAAAGGCAGTAGTCCAGGAGGCAAAAGGTCCCTAGCCTTCCCATCCAGTGTCATCAGAGGAATAGTGGAAGAAATAAAAGGACAGCAAGGTAAGATGGAGGGGGCTGTGCTTTACCTTGGCCACTTAGGTTGGGGTTGGCGTAGTCCCAGGTGTCTTGATCATTCTTGAACACATTGAGGCGTGCTGGCTACAGAGAACATGTTATTGGAATGAGAGACGTATCTGACAGAGCCAACTATACTGGAATTTTTCAACAAGGCAACTCCTACATACCTTGGCATATTCAATTTTTAGTGTACAGCAGCCAGAATAGATGTCGGCCCCATTCAGAGACGCTTTGGCCCTCTGTGCACTTTGGACCGAGTCAAATGTGCCAAGAGTGGGTCAAGGATTGCATGAGCCATAACTATCAAGTTAAAAACCTTTCCGACAAATACTTGGACAGACCGTTGAGAAAAAATTTAAATAAATAAATATTAGCAATTACAATACTTAAAATAACATGACAATTTGCATGCAAAGGATATTCCACCATGGCTTGAACGCCATTCTTCCTAAAGATGACAATCCTCTGTACTGGGCCGCAGTTGTTGCAGATAGAGTAAAGTACATCCTGTTGAAGCATATTGATAATACTGAACTGAACTGTGTGGAGGACTCATAAGTGACCGTTGAGAAACAAAAGCGTGACGCTGGATTCAGATGTCAGATTAGTTAACGGGTATGAGGTCAAGGCCTTAGTTATTTCAAAATGGGAACTAAAAACGTGCAGTATTGCTGTGTGACAACTAAACAATTGTCAATTCTGTATGCAAATAAATAAAATAATCAAATTATCCTATTTTGATCATTTCAGTAATGTTTCCTTTTGCAGGCTAATGCTGCATTCACATGGACCACTGCAAACACTTTCTGGACGGCACGGCATAAAAGTTCAATGGCGATGTCGCATTGTTTACAAATAAATTAATAAAAATATATTCAACACAATTATTTAGTAGCAACTGTTTTATGTAATTATGTTTGTATTGTGTCTAGTATTCTAGTGTTGTTGCACCAAAAGTATTACCTTCTCGTTGTATATGTGTTCTCCGTGTGTGAGGGAGCTACGAACATCCGGTTGTAAATGCCGTGGCGGAAGATGGCAAGAAGTTAAACTATTTTAACTTTCAACTGCATGCCGTTTGCCGTTGTCGGCGTCTAAATTGTTTTGTCGGCCACAAATGATTTTGCCGTCCTGCTCTCGTCCGCTAACATGATATCCGGTCTGCCGTGTGCCATGTGAACGCAGCATAATAATTTGAACTAGTAATTAATAATAGTAATAATTTAGTAATAATCTAGTAATAATTGTAATGCATGATACAGCATGAATTTGCCATACAATTTGTCCTCCTCCTTTATATCTAAAAATGTTTACTTTGTGAGTGTTTAGCTCTTAGTCACGACGTTACCGTGGTGATGGGATAGATGGGGTTCATGATGGTGAGCAACAGCACATTATTGACGCTGCGCGTGTCATCGGGGTCTCCGGGCCGGGATATTTTCTGGCTGGTGGAGTAGTTGATGAAGGCGGGGTGGCCCGCGATGTACACCTGGTTTTCTGACGCATAGCTGACCGCACTGCAGGACCCAGTCAGGTCCTCATATTCCGCAAGGGCCTGGCGCTTCTTGGGCATCATCACCACATAGCTATGGCGAGATTTAAAAGAAACAAAAAAAAAAAAAAAACAACACACAAAAGGTGAAATCTGCAATTTTAAGAGAAGATGCTTTTTTTTTGGGTAAAAACTGCCAGAAATCTCCTCACGGGCATATGTACTGTGTGCACGATGACAAATAATCTGTTCTTTTTACAGTACAGTGGCCTGTCTCTTTAAATGGGAACACAATGTGGTGTAGCCCGCACCACACAACACTATACCAGCCTCGGCAGTGTGTCCAGTGTGGGGGTTTTTGCTTCTCACGTACAATAGCACCCCATGGCACTGAAGGGAGGGAGAGGCGTATATTGTTTTGATAAAGATCAAATATTATTGATAGAGTTCAAATATGAACAACCTCTCTCCAGCATCACCGACTTCCAACTTTAAGGGAAAAGTAGAGTTGGAAGAGGTCTATTAATTTCTTTCATGTGAAAATAGGAACCTAATCTAATAGATGCGTGTGTGCCCGTGATGTAAAATAATGCACAGACTGTATTAGAGATGGTGCACTATATGTGCACGTGCAATTCTGCTTACTTTATGCTACCCACACATGCCACATATCATATGAAAGCCCAGGATGTACATATTCCAACGGTATAATTTATCATAATCAGTTGTACAGTTTGGTAAATTAGATTATTAAAATATGACAAAACGTGTAAAACAAATTTAACATGGCATAAATAGAGCTTCCGCCTGACATGTTTCTAATAAAACCTCTCTATTCGCTCTGCTTCTTTATTAGAATCAACCTTTGCACAGGAAATTTTCAGATGTTGGGCTTTTGTTTTCTAGAGGTTTGGGGCTGCAACTGCATCATCCCAAAGGGGTTTTTTACTCTAATATTTAGTATATTTTCAGGCGGGAATAAAATTAAAAATGTTTACTGTTTTCCATCTCTATATACTCTGCAATGGTAATACAACATCAGTTTACATATAAAGTATTCACATTCAATAGCTTCTGCCATATCAAATGAGACCAGATGTGTGTATATAGGCCTCATGGTTGAGGAACTGCACTTGATTTATTTGTGGTATTACACTTTAGGCATTTTTCCTGGAAATTGTGCTAGTTTATATGGGGTTAATATTTTGAGTACATAGTGTGCATAAACTGGCAAGTACGGCAAAATGCAGTTCACTCAAAGTAGCCATTGGCGTACTCAAAAAGATTCAAAAATTGAGTGTGGAACGATGCACACTTCATGCACTGTCACTGTCACTTTTTAGGCTAGCAGCGGAAGCGGAGTTTTGAAAAGGTCAGCAGTGGGATTTTCAGCTCCGAACACCGCGCCATACAAACGTAAGTTTTACATGTTTATATAGTGTTATAAATTCCCAGATAGTGTTTCCATCATGGTTTCCATCCAGGTACCAGTAGCAGAAAGCTATAACCAGATGTACACATGACTCTCGAGTGTCTGATTTATTTGGGACGTGCAAAACACCGTTGTGAGAATGAAAAGATATTTTGATTGTTGATACTGCTGTAATAGTAAGAACACAAGGCTCTTTTTACTAAGCTAGCTCAGCTGTAATGGTTCTTTTTACAGTACAGTGGCCTGTCTCTTTAAATGGGAACGCAAAGTGGTGCAGCCCGCACCACACAACACTATACCAACCTCGGCAATGTGTGTCCAGTGTGGGGGGTGTTGCTTCTCACGTACCATAGCACCCCATGGCACAGAAGGAAGAGGTGTTTTTGTTTTGATAAGAGATAAAATCTTAATGATAGAGATCAAATATGAAACACCTCTCTCCAGCATCACTGACTCCCAACTTTAGGAAAAAGTGGAGTTGGAAGAGGTCTATTCATTTCTTTCATGTGAAAATAGGAACCTAATTAAACTGCAGACCCACCCTACTGACATTCACAAGCAACTGTAATCCTTCTTCAGCCTGTTTTGCATAGACGTGCCTGTGATGTAAAATAACACACACTCTGTATTAGAGATGGGCCCCTTGCCTCATAATGTAATTAACTTTAAAATCCAAAAAACAAATGGTTTCAGTAAGCCCTTGTATTATATGATCCGGTATGCCCTGAAAGTTAACAGAACTTTCTATTTCATGAGGTAGTCTAACAGTATTCATCTGATACAGGCCAGTATGTGTGATTATAGTCAGGTTTGGTCTTGCTGCTCATTAAGCTCCACTTGTTGGTATACGTGAGTTATTGAGTCTATCTATGAGTGATGCAGAGGCCCTAATTCACTGTACTTACCTACTCTTTGGCCTTCTGAGAACGACTTTTTAAGGTATTCAGATGGTACCTGGGTGAGCCAGAATCGTGACTAGAACTAGTTAGTTTGACGATATATATCCTGTCCGGGCTGGTATATGGATAACTATCTCAGTTGTGACATTTTGTTCCTACTGTTCACTTAATAATAAAGCAGTACACAGATTGACATTTCCGATTTATCTGAACTAATGACATTGTACCATTCTGAGCCCTTTGCTCACAGAATAGGCTTGTTATCCATTAATAAAGATTAAAAGACATCAACGGGATCTGGAGCATTCTCACATTGGGCCCTGGTAAACAGGAACAGCGACAATAAATGTTCAACTTAAAACGTATTTCTATACACTGCTGATATATACTGCAGTTACTTATTAAAACATCTGCATTTATGAATTTATTTCTCAGCACCAGAGGATCCCGCTACGTCAGATCATGTCGTAAGAGTTGTCAAACGAAGGAATATACAAAACAACTCCGACACGCTATACTTTTCACCGTGATGTCATGTGGCGTCACTGGTCTTCAATTATGACACACTACAAGGAGAAAAGAGGCTCATTCATCTTTTTTGCCAGGTTTGAGCCTGACATGGGAAATGTCTCTCATGACCAAATTGGGTCAAAATCTGGCTGAATTTA
Source organism: Forbesichthys agassizii (assembly GCA_026546735.1). Taxonomy (NCBI): domain Eukaryota; kingdom Metazoa; phylum Chordata; class Actinopteri; order Percopsiformes; family Amblyopsidae; genus Forbesichthys; species Forbesichthys agassizii. The sequence goes on along the minus strand of JAODLL010048762.1, from coordinate 6,297 downwards.
GTACCTGGCATCAGAACTAGAGCTGCTTATAGTTGGTGCTCTGGCGCAAACTATCTACTTTACATGCTGCTACGTTGGTTTAAGGTCTGGAGATTTACTTTTCTTCAGGCTTATTATTAGAATACTATATTATCATAATCAACGTTTTTTATAATAGCTTCGTGATGAAAACCACCAGGCATAGTTGCATCATTTGTTGGGGGGTGTGTGTGTGTTGCTGTAACACCTTTGAATGGATCAATACCACTGAGGTTTAGTTCAGTAGAGACTTTTGCAAGGAGGTGTGAATGCAGGGCCATGAGAGAGAGGAACAAAAACACATCATTAGCACAACTGAATATGTTGTATGAAGAGACTGGATGCTAATCAGGTCCTGTGGGCAGTGGGCAGTCAGTGTGTATGTTTGTGTGCAGAGACACATTTTTAAGGAAAGGTCATGTCACCCTGGCAAGGCCATAAGCTAATGTATGCAGGTGTGTATGCAGAAAGGTGTGCTCAATGCCTTGCCCAAGGACACTTAGACACAATAGAAGCATGTTTGGCCCTGGCAGGGGTCAAACCTGTGTTGTATCACCACAGTGACAACAGTGAGTGGTGAAAGGGATTGGCTGTGTAGCAGTTGACAGATGTCCCTGCCTGTGAACTCAGTGTTTAGTGATGTATAATTAATACATCAACTCTGACCTGCAGTGTTGCTCCATCTGACCTGTGACAAGCTACTGGGAGACATGGGTCAGCCTGCCACTGCCCTCTGACTGATGTCTCATCTCCAGAAGTAGTGGTTTAGAGCAGGGTTCCCCAACCCTGGTCCTCGGGGACCACTGCCCTGCATGTTTTAGATGTTGCCTTGCTCCAGCACAGCTGATTCAAATGAATGGCTTGTTAGAATCCTGATAACAAGCTAGTCATTTGAATCAGCTGTGTTGGAGCAGGGAGACATATAAACATGCAGGGCACCGGACCAGGGTTGGGGAACACTGGTTTAGAGGACCTGGGGCCTCATTTATAAAATGTACTTACTCACCGATTTGATCTTACAACGTGCGTATGCAGAAACCCACATCAAAGTTTTGACATGAAAAAGTACTTTGCTCTACATCAGGTCTCAGCTAGGCGTACGCACGTTTCCTTGTGGCAATATTGTAGAACTACATGCATATATATATATATATATATATATATAAGTCAGGAGTGTACAAGGCCTACTAAAACAATATCATATTTGTCGAAAACAAAACAAATAAAACCCAATTTCACATCCTAAAAGGAAATTAACCATTGGAACATTTTAGTCAATCAATAAGAAAACCAATAAAATGTCAATAATGCAGTGGTTTGAAAGAAAAGAATATGGCTGCATTGGCACTTCCAGAATATATCGCCAATAGCACAATAAGATGGGAAGGCGTTTTAGTGACCACGTTATGACGAAGGAATGGTAAGTAATTAACCTATACCTTTGCCCGAGAGCTACGCTATTAAAAGATGCAACAACTGCAACCATTCCTGGCTTCAGAAACATTCAAAGTAGCCTAGAAGTAAATATGCTGTCAGATATATCCCATTGGTTAACAAGCGTCTGCCAGCTGTACGAGCCGAAGCATCATTTGTCCCCTCAGTAGGCTTACACAAACATTCCTTACAGACTGTCGAGGCACACTGAAGGAGGGTTTTGTGCGCAACATAGTATTTTCTAATGTAATTCTATGTGCAATGCAATCGATGGCACTCACGTTGACAATCAAGCACCTTACCATGAGTATGCATGAGTATTGCATATGTTAATCATATTGTTCAATCGTATTGTGCCTAATGTGCAACTTGCAATGCTCATATAGCAAATCTACATGCATTGCAAAATGGACAAAATTGACACGCATCTGCATTGTGCGCAATTGTAGTGTGCATCGTCTAAAGGGCTCCCAGTGTCACTGCATGTATCCGGAGTACTGACCTTGACATAGGCTAAAATGTATTCAGCTCGCCATTAGCAAGAAACGGGCCATTCATATGCTTATGAATTTAGTCAATTAGGGGGCATTTACAAGGCGGAGATCTAAAAATATTTGTCTGCGCACCTTTTCAAGATACTTTGCGATGTGTCGATTTCACATCTGGAAGAGTGGCGTATATGCTTTAATTTAGCACATTGTGCACATTTCAGACATTATCTTAGATCAAGATGTAAGAGGATTTCTACGTAACGTTTTATAAATGTTGTCACACTGGGGTGTGGCTCTGACCTCACATTTTGCAATAGGACTACAAACCCTATCCGTTAGAACATACAATGAATCCAGTTGGCCTGTGATGGCGAGTCCATTTGCAGTGCTTATCTGCCACACTTACAGCAAATTTCAGCAGCACATGTGATGCATTTGCAATGAAACAACAGTGGCCCAAAAGACACAATAAGCAGATCACTTGACAAACTAGAGGACAAACCAACATGAAGTTCCTCAGTTGGAGGAAAGATGGAACATTAGTATTCCAAAGGTTATTCCCTTATTTGGTGTTTGCCATGGTGGGTGAGTAGGTTAGTCCAAAATCTTCCATGTTGGGAGTTGGGATATGGTGACTATGACGGCCATAGCGTATGATTCACTCGTGCCATGTGTATGCAGCCATTGTTATCTTGGAAGAAACCAGAGATGGTTCACCATGGGATAAAGGCGATCACTCAGAATAACTAGATAATGATATGCAGTGACCTTTCCTTCTAAGGGGACAAGCGGACCCACACCGTACCAGGAATATGCCCTCCCATCATAGCAGGCACCACCAGGGTCACTTATGCAGGCCTACAGTGCTCTCTTGGTGTATGTCAACAGGCACCCACTAGTGAGGATGTGATGAAGGGCGACTCATCTGACCACATCACCTATTTCCACGTCTCTGTAGACCAGTGTCTATGGTTTTTCACCACTGAACTCTCAAATGTGTATTTGCCTTTGTTGACAATCTGATAGGTGAGGAAGAGTATGGGGGGCAGAGCAGAGAGATAAAGATACATAACAGGTGGGAGGGATGCTGGTCTCTAAGAGACAGAGAGAGGGAGGGATGGAATGGATATAATATATTGAATGACTGAGAGACTGTTGGTCAGAAGGCTGCCAGACAGCAGCCCCTCTCTCTCTCTCTCTCTCTCTCTCGCTTTCTCTCTCTCTCTCTCTCTTAGATGGAGACCCTGACAGAAGCTGAGCTCTGCTATCCTGACCTCTTCAACACCTCCTGCCCCAGACCCCAGCGTCCTCTGTTCCCGACGACAGTCCTCTCCATCCTGATTTGGTGTATCTCTGTGCTTGCTGTAGCTCTAAACCTGCTGGTTGTCATCTCTATCTCCCATTACAGGCACGCACACATGCACACACACACACACACACACGTCCACCTATAGAGACACACGTGGCATCAGTTTGGCTTTGCATCACTTCACTTTGCTGTTTTAAAGTGTTGATGTGTTTATAATATGTTAAACATACATTGTGGTACAATGTGACTTTAGCGAGACATGTTCTCCATAAAGGCAGCTATACTCTATGTTGAGATGTTCTAAAGAATGCAATCCTACTGCTTCTTAATATTTATGTGTTTTCATAATTACTTATATCTGATTATAAATTAGTCATGTTTAAACTGGGGTACTTGTATAATCTCAACATTAATTTCTTGTTCTGCTGCTCCCCCAGACAGCTGCACACCACCACCAACCTCCTCCTCCTCTCCCTGAGTGTCACCGACCTGATAACAGGCCTCTTATTACCAGTGTGTTTCTCCCTCTTTCACTCCTGTTGGACCCGGAGGAGCTCCATGTGTTCTCTAGTTCTCCTGCCCCTATTTACATGTATCTTAACCTCTGTGGGAAACATGGTGCTGATTTCAGTGGACCGCTATGTGGCTATCTGTGAACCTTTGCTTTACCACACCAAAGTGACTGTGAGAAGACTTCAGATCTGTGTTCTTCTGTGTTGGGCCTGTTCTGTTTTATACAGTGGAGTGTTTCTTGCTTTGGGCATAGGAGAATTAGTCTGGTCTAATTCCTGCCAGGAAGAGTGCATTGTGACTGTGCCCCAAACAATAGGAACCTTTCAGCTAAGTGTGTTTTTCATGTGCCCCGTAACAGTGATCATAGTTCTGTACACCAGGGTGTTTGTGGTGGCTGTATCTCAGGCCAGAGCCATGCACTCCAGGACTGTGGCGTCAGTGAACATCTCTGTCAAGAGATCTGAATTAAAAGCAGCCAGGACTCTGGGTGTTGTCATATTGGTGTTTTTTTTGTGTTTCTGTCCTTCCTATGGTATCTCTTTAACGGGACAGGGGACCATGTATGGTGCAATGTGGTTTGTGTATATTAACTCTTGTTTAAATCCTTTAATTTATGCTTTTTTCTATCCATGGTTTAGAAAAGCTATTAAATTCATTGTTACACTTCAGATACTCCAGACTGACTCATGCAAGGCCAACATTCTGTAGAAAGGCTGTAGGGTCTCTTGTGCATTCCATATCCTCCAGTCGAAATATAAAAAGACCCGATAATGATGCTGTGTTGATACTGCCTTAAGAACCCCTTTTACACACATTCATATTTAAGTGGTAGTGTTATATTATTATGCTGTTTTGAAGCTTGTACTACCTTCCATGTTGACCAGGGTTTTCCCATATTGAGTCTATGAAAACGATTATAATTATGTGTTATAACCACAATATATGTATTTTAGTGAAAATTGATTAAACAAAAAATAAACAACAATGCATGTGTTGCTTTGCAAAATACTGAAATGGCTAAGCTCCTGGAATCATTGCAGCATAATCATGTATACAGCAAACACTACAAAACTACAGTACTACCCATACATTAATCACAGCATTGTCTTTCCAATCATTTAAATGGGAGTAATAATTAACATGCATCAATACAATGACTTTAAAAAGGACTTTATCAGTTATACCATTGGATTTATAATGTACTTAGGGCATTGAAAGTAAAGTGTTAGAATAATCTCTTTGTTGTCATGAATAGAATAGAAAATCCTTAGTCACCCTTCTGTAAAGTATACGTAATATTACCTATTATTTTTATTTTTATTATTATTATTATTATTAAATCAGATATATATCAAACTTGAAAAAAATAAACATTCTTCGTATAAATTATTATTCTATAATATATTATATATAAATGGATTTTAATTATATATATTTTTTCATATTATTGTAATAATAATTGCACTGTATTAACTGTGGGTCATATTCCCACTTTACGAGTGATGATTTCTTGTTTTGTACTCGCTCATTACTGTATCTTGATATTAAAACCACCTCCAACTTCTATTGCTCAATCTCAATCAAATATATTTATTTTTCAGACGCATTTTACACCCAAATCTCAGTTTTTTTCCTGGTTTCATTCTCAGATATTTGACTATATATATATATATATATATATACATTTTATATATTTAGAATCTACATAAATATTTTATGTTTGTCAGGTGTTTGTTTATGCAATACTGAACAACTTAAATATACATACAAAATATGAGCACAGTTTCCAATAAAGTTTTTAATCAATATTAGAAACTCACAGCCAACATGTAGGCATGGCATAGTTCTAAGACAATAACTGACAAAGGCACAACGCAATACCCAACATACACCTATCAGCCACAACATTATGCACACTAAGGCTGCAACTTAATGATTATGTTGGTCGTTGATTAATCTGTTAATTAGACGATTAGTCAACTATTATTTTTGTCACACCCTCCATGTTTACTGTACCAGGCAGAGGCGTTGTTTAATCTAATTCAAGGTATGGCATGGTTTAATGTAAATATTGGGTGGTCTGGGGTCCTCCCCCAGGAAAGTTTGCGCATCAGACACTTTATTTCTGTCATTCTAGTGAATTATTATGCACGCTCATCAAGTTATGGGGCACTATAATAGTCAGAAATTACTTAAGGACTAGCCACAATTCAAATGCTAATTTGATGTTTAACAAATTTAACATGGAAATGTATCTTTGTATGTCCCCCTGCTAAATAGTAGTGGGCCTATGGGATGAAACAGTAAACGATAATATAGGATGGTCTTCGTTGAGCAATTGCACAATTACAATGTGGCTGGCTGACAAACTAGGGACTTCTCATTCAGTTACATTATGCATCATCTGGCTGGAGGGAGATCGTTTTCTAGCAGGAAACTCAGTTTTAGTTATCTCATAAAATGGAGATGGTGGTTGCATACCTGTGCAGTAGCCTATAGTAGCTAGTACAACAATGACATACCCAACCCCCG
>JAODLL010048751.1:0-19701 GCA_026546735.1 Forbesichthys agassizii | reverse complement strand
TGTGTTTTGTGTATATTTACTAAATCTTTATATTTCTATGTGTTGTGTGTATATTTCCCAAATCTTTTTATTTGTATGTGTTTTGTGTATATTTACTAAATCTTTATATTTCTATGTGTTGTGTGTATATTTCCCAAATCTTTTTATTTGTATGTGTTTTGTGTATATTTACTAAATCTTTATATTTCTATGTGTTGTGTGTATATTTCCCAAATCTTTTTATTTGTATTTGTTTTGTGTATATTTCTCAAATCTTTTTGGTTTAGATGTGTCTTGGTTCTAGAATGTATATTCATGCCTTGGTCAAATGTTTTGTATATCTATATTTGCCTATTTGCAATGTAACATGACCTTGAGTGTTTTGAAAAGCGTCCTAAATAAAATGTATTATTATTATTATTGTTATTATTATAGACTAATGTTAGGTGCGTATGGGTCTTAAGTTTAAAAGTTTTCTGATTTGAGGTGATGGAAGGGCCTGTAAGAAAATCTTGCAGCAGGGCCCGAGTCCTCACGCTATGCCATTGTCAACATGTGCCAGTGTTGTGTAAGGAAACGTTGATTTGAGACGTGTGAAATGTTCTGGTTTTAGTGCATTTTGGATATAAAATGAACTGTGGTACCAAGATGAAAAGTTGGTTAGAACAGTGTGAAGAGAATGTGACCAAGGTAGAAGGGTCCTAGCGATTGGAAAAACCTGTCTTGATTTTCATCTATTTCAGAGCACGTTGATTTGTATAGTTGTCTGTTTCCCGGGTGTCAAGAGATCATGGGTAATTTGTCGGCTTGACTTTGATCTGACAGGAGCTTGTCAATCCCTGTTTGTGAGCTCAGGGCAGAATGTTTTGTTTGTGGAGTCTGTGTGTGTGTGTGTGTGTGTGTGTGTGTGTGTGTGTCTTCACACTAACAACCAGTGCTTTTTGACCATCTCTGTGCTGGTCTTGGAGCGGTCAAATAGAGGCAGGGGGTCTGTGTGTGTGTGTGCAAGGGGGGGCTGAAACGTTATACATACATTAGGCATCTCACGCATCAGAGGGCAGTGTGGGGTAAAATCTGTGTGGCGCAGAGGGTTGGGGGTGGGGTGGGGTGCATAATGGACACACAATAGACGACGGCAAACATTAGGCGTGAGACAAAGGACACAACACACAGGTCACACTAGGGGATCTTAAATGAGGGAGTTTTCCTTTTTAAGACACCTGCATATTTGAGGCCAGGGTGAGTTGAGTTCATGGTCAAAGCCTGCACAGTAGTTTTATTCTTTATTTTTAGAGGAGACTGTACAATATAGGACACACCATAACACAGTGTTGTCATTGTGTTTGCTAACCAGGCGCAGTGGATACGGTATTTATTCGTTTATTTTAATATGTTACCATTTTTATCAAGTTATATAGGCCTAATGACTATATAAACTGGTTAAATATAAAATCTTGTAATGTATTTTTATTGCTATTAAGGCTATTCAGTACTTAAATAAGGAAAAAAGTAATTGAGATTTCTAATATCAATTTTATATGATCTTTTAAAATAATTTACTGCTAACTACTGCTTCTGCTCAGAATAAGTGAAGTGAACCTCTTAGGAGATAATGTCTTTGCTGAACACCCTGACAAGATGTGCTCTAAATAATGACTTTAAAACAAGGAGTCAGTTACATGGTAATTATATGCTAAAACAACGATAATATTGAGTATAACTGGTAAACATTACATACATGTACGATGTGGTATTGCAATGCATTTGATCTATTTTTTTCTATTTAGTAAGTCGTGAAAATATCTCGCATAGACGGCCATACATTCATGTGATTGTTCAACAGTGTGTCTTTTTGTTTGAAACCCTATGCGTGTTTGTGTGACTGAAGGGCCATTATGGGACGCGCTTTTAAGGGTGATCGGAGAAGTGGAAACCTAATACTGCCTGCTGCTGCTCTTGTGTACACGAACCCTAAAGCTGAGAGAGACAGAGAGGTGCGCTCAGTAATTAGTTGTCTGGTTTCCTATTGATTGTCTGGTGCCAAGGCCTTAGGGACTGTTAAATTTGCTATTGAGAGTAAAGGGGATGATGCACCCAAAATACATTTAACGGGAGCAATGAATAGATTGTGGGCCAAATTGTGGACTGCTGTTACTCTTCCTTATTTATTTTCTCTCCCAGTGGCATTGGCATCTTGGTCAGACGCACCTGTAGTTTCCCTGTCAAGATAGTACTCCTTTTGCCATTACTGGTAAATTGAAGCATGCGTCAGATGCCATGACAGATTTAGCATTGCAATGACGACAGCCATCTTGCGTGCAGACAGCTCTCGAAGCGAATCACAGCGTTCGTGTGTTGCCCGTTTATCCACAGTGGAGAACTCCCGCAACATTTCCGCATGTTAGCGGTGAATGGTGTGATGTCAGGAGGGTGTCATAGAGAGCCTAAGTCACTTCCACATTAATGGGACCTTAGGTTGGAAAAATGGTAGTCGACAGCGAGGATACAATTATTTTTAGATCCCGTTTGAATTACACATGATGTTTGTCTATTTAAAAGATAATTGTTCATGTCAAGAGCGTCGCAGTTTGTTGTAAAACTAAGTAATCTTTAGTTTTTTGTGTAAGCGCTAACTCCAGCTTTCATCTCGCACAACATGCGTCACCAAAACAACGCTTTCTTCGGCTTGAGGATTGTGGCACCAACGTCCTGACACTTACGCGACACAGGGTTTGTAATCTTAATAATTACATATTTTCACTTATATTATATTTCAACAAATGCAGGACAAACTGAGACTTTTCTTGACTCAAAGAATTATCTTTTAAATAGTCAAACATCATATGTCTACTTTGTGCCACAAAGTAAACGGGATCTAAAAATAATACAATTTTCTCCGTTGACTAGCACCATACATATGTTTTAGGTCCCATAATGCAAGAGTAATTTAGGCTCTCCATGTCATACCTTTGAATGGAGTGGCGGCAAATGCGACCCCACCGCCCCGCACTCCCAATCTTCCCCTCCCATCCCGGAAGAGAGATTTGTGTCTGTTTGCTCCTGCTGAGATTCATCAGGAGGGATCATCCTCCACATGCCTGCAGTGAACCAACCAGGAAACGGCACACACGCACACACACACGCACACACACACACAGACGCGTGTTCTCCATGGTTAAACCATCGCACATCACACGTTCCTTCTTCCATTCGGTTTATTTGCTTGGGCGGCTCAGTGTCAATCTCCTGTAGCCCCTTGCCAACATCTGTGAAAACATGGATGGCAGAGAAAGGCAAAGCAAGAAACTGATGCTTGTAGTGCTTTTTTTCTTTTTTCTCCCCTTCCTCCTTTGCGACGTCGCATCAGCTTCCGTCTGCACGGAGCATCTGAACCTGCTGAACCGTACCGGCGGATGATAGAGGAGTGATGTCATGTTCTCTCTCACTGTGTTTGTCTAGCTGGGGCAGAGATGATGGCGGGGCTGTTGCTGGGAACATGGCCACAATATGAGTCAGTCAGGACCCAGCTCCCCCCAACCCAGTGGGACGTTGTCCAAGCACTAAGATAAAAACCCCAGGCTTGTATTTGTGTCCTGGTTGTCTCACACACGCACACACACGCACACACGCGCGCACACGCACACACACACACACACGGGCACACAAAACAAAAACATTACAATTCCCCTCCTATTGTTTCAACTGAAAATTTATCTCGATTTTGTTTTCTCTTTGTCTCCTCGCTGGCATTACTTAAGGGTTTCCTCGTCCAGCTTATCCTCCTGTAGCTTTGTGATCTGGACGTGACAGGGCTGCCTTTGTCGATAAGATAGCCAGTCTGTCTGAGACTGTTTAGCGATTACCATAACATAAACACAGAAGGTCTGTGTAAAGGTGCCTGCCGCTGAGCTGATGGTGCGCAAGCCAAAACTGTGCCTGAGGAATATACGTGATCTTTCTCGTATGGAAGAAAAAGAGAGAATATTGCATATTTACATGTGATACGTTCATTTTGTCAGTTATTGCACAGGTTACAGCATCTTGTCATCCTGACTACTAGATCATCTAACAGTAACACAGTTCCTGATGGCCCTAAATAACCTCTGCCAAAATTGAACGGAGAACAATAAATGGGCTGAGGCAATCTAGGCTGCATCCACAATAGTGGGGAAAAAAATAAAAGGAACCTTTAGGTTCTGCTGGAGGCAGAAAGTCACCGTAGTGGGGAAACTGCATGGAAACACACTCTGAAATGACATTAATGCAGCGCATGAGGCGGTTATAATCACATTTCACCACAACGCTCAAGGTAGAAGGCTATTTGCCTCGTTGTGTGTTGCTGATGAGATGCCTGCCATAGTACTGCGCCACTGGTTAAATACACATTGCATAATTGCAGCTTCCCACTGTAGTTACTTGAAACAAAAAGTTCCAAAAGCTGCCTGATGCCCTCAAGTAGTACAAGATCTACACATTACTGTTACGGGTTATTTTTAACAATATTGGGGAAATTAGTTAATTGTCTGTGAATGCCTCTGGCTTTGTGTGGGTGTGTGTGTGTGTGTGCGCGTTGTGTCTGACGTGTGTGTGGGTCGCCTGATGCTCATCAGCGGTCATAACCATGGGCACTAAACCTCCAACACACACACACACACAAACACACACACAAACACAGACCCCACACACAAGCTTGGGGGTCTCTAACCCCCTAACCCCCCCCCGTCCCTCTTGTTAATAAATGTGCTTGTCTCGCTTGGAGGAAAGGGGGGAAGAAGGGGGGGGGTGATTGGGCCCACCTTTAATGGCTAGACGGAAGGGGCTGGTGTCAGAGTCAGGCTGGCCCTCTGGAGGAGGAGGAGGAGGAGGAAAAGGACGACAATGGCAGCACGTGGCATAGTCTCTTGTCTGTAATGTTGGGGGGGGGGGGGGGGGGGGGTTGTGGACGTGTCTGCCCCAGACACACGTGCATGTGCACGCTCGCTCACCCCGGGCCTCATAGGTGAGGATAGAGCTGGCAGAGGACTGCATGGAGAACCATGGGTAGGCAGGGTCTGCTCCATTCCGTATTTATTATGTGTGTATGTGCGAGTGCGTGTGTTTGTGGTGTTCTGATTTGTTTATCCTTTTCTCTGCATCCCGCTGTTTGTCTTTCAGCGCCAACTCTTTGTCTGTATGGGTAATACTGAGGTGGAATATTGCTTGAAGGGTGTGTGTGTGTGTTATTGTGTGTTATTGTGCGTAAGCATTAGTAACTGGCTGGCTGATAACACGGTTGACCTTTGTCTGAATGGCTGGTTTGAATGGGACTGCGTGCGTGTTTGTGTGTGTGTGTGTGTGTGTGTGAGATGGGGAAAGCGAGTGAGAAATATATAAATGTGCTTGTTTTTACGAGGTGGTTTTAAATTGCATTTAAACATGTTTATGATGTGACGGTGCCTGTCAGTATACTCCAAGTCAGTCTATTCAGTGGGGATGTAGAGCATGTTTTCTTCCCCTGTGATCGCACCCTGAGCTCGCTCGCTTGTTTTTTTTTTTTTGTGTGTCCTTCAGCATATGCCACATTCATATGGAAATAGCTGGGGGCAGTGGCGGGGCAGTTTCTCACACAAACTTGATCTGGTCATGAATAGCAGCCAGTGTTTGGGGCTGACCCAGAGCTGGCTTAAATACCCTGCCCACCTTCTTGCTCCCCCCCCTCTTCACCGAGCTGAAAGCTGAAAGGCAGGAAATTATCGGCGGCAACACACACACACTTTCACACATAACCCACAAGTCACACTCGTGCCTACACACTTTGAGAAAAGAAAAAAAAAGAAGAAAGCACATACACAGATGTTCGTAATTTCACCCTCACACCATTAGACAGACTCGGGGCCAAGTCTCGTTCATCGTCAGTGTCTCACCACGGCAGGGCAAACGCAGACAGCCTTGCTAAATCCCATCTACATGCTTCCATTTGCTTTTTTTTCTTTTATTTTCTCAAATATTTCAGTTTTTTTCTTTTACTCTTTGCTTCGTTTTCTTGGCCGCCCAAACCATCCCTTTAATCGTAGACAGTGCTCTTTAAACACACTGTAGAAAAGTTGGGCTTACATTGTGTTCTCAGTTTGCTTTACAGTGTGTGTTGTTGTGTAATGAGCCATTTAATCATGTATTACAATTGTATTAATGACGGACTTAAAATAAAGCATTCAGTTTGTAGTATTATATTATACAGTAGCTGACAATAAGATTTGTTTTTCCTAGTTTTTTTATGCTTTGAGTAAATAATTTACAATTCTACAAATCTAGACACATTTCCTAATTACATTTATGCAATTAAAATATATTAAGATATATGATAGAATAAATTATGGTTATTGCTTTACAATTACAAGATTCACCAGTGTGCTGTTTTTATCACCTAAATTATTAAGAAAAGCACAGGAGTATGTTTTTTGCCATCATCGTATGGCTTTGAACTAATAATGTGTTTGATGAGATCCGTTTCTAATAAATGTGGACTGCATTTCCTTCGCAAACATCTTTTATACAATGGGCCTCCCAGACTTGATTGCTGTGGCTGGATCAAGCCGCGGGGTTCCATCAAACCAGATTTGTCTCGGTAGATATGCTGTTTTTGTAGTCTGATACTTTGTCTTTCATAAGATAGTCACTAAAAGTTACTCCTGAACATTTATCTCGCCAAGCAGCAGTCTCTGAAAAAAATATCTTAAATATCTCTGCAATTTCTCTTATTTTATTGCAGTAAATGTTTAGCAACATTTTATAAATAAAATATATAAAGTAAGACTATGCAATAAATATATTTGGAAATTCTAAATGTACACTATAGCCTATAATAAAATAAGATATGTTTCTTAAATATTATACAAAGCAGATTATAAAAATAACTAATACATATTTACATATAAACCTAGCCTATTTAAAATATATATTTTATATTGTATTAAAGTATGTATTCATTACTTTCTGGTGCAATTGTACTTGTGTTTTTTCTTGTTATTTCATCTTTCTATAAAAATGAGTCTTCTATTAATTAAATAAGAAATATTATCATCTTTGTCTTTGGTAATCGCATGCAATATTTATGATCGTCACAGTATGTGACAAGATAAAAACACGCGTTTGGTTCCCCGTGTGAAGATCACGAGCACGATGCCCATAAAAAGAGCAGCACATACATGAGGGCCTCAGTTGTTTTGACTCCCCATTAGTACTCATTGAAGAGACAATGAGAAAGAGAAGTGGGTGATAGGCTTGTTAACACACAGGCATTAGTGAGTCTGTGTGTATTTGTAAGGGGGGGTCTTCTTCTAGTGTTATGACGGGGGAGTCTTTTCCCGTCGGCGTTCCTCCCCACTCCACCACCACAAGTGTCCGGCCGCTGAATAGGGAGGATTTGTTGCCCCACCCCTAATTAAGCAGCCCTTTGACTCGCGTTTTTTTGTCCCGAGCACCTTCTAAAGCGCCACGAAAAGCAAATGTTTGACTTTGGTGACAGCGGTGCTGCGCGCTTTAAAGCTCACCTTGCGCTAGCAAAGACAAAGGGTGCCTTTCACGCCGAATGCTCCCGCTGCTGGCCAACTGCTTGAGTCTCTGTACGGCGAATTAGCATACGCTGTTACGTTATCTGTTTGATGAGAAGGCCACCTTACATTTACATTTAGAGGATTTGACACGCAATATAGACAGTACCGTGTCTATATCACACCTGCCAGGTGTCAAATTAAAAATATATATTTTGTTCAATAAATTAGCAATTTGATGTGGAGCTGCGGATCTGACTTTACCAAGATACAGAATGCCGTCCTAGTTCCGCCTCGCTGGCGTTTGTGGAGTTTTTATAGGGCTGACATCGGGGGTTTTAGGAGATCATGGCACCCACTGTGCTTTGTGCAGGAGCTTGGGCTGGGCCTAAGGAAGGAGGCCACATGCTTTGGGGCTGTGAGTAGGAGGAAGGATGTAAAGGAGTAACACAAGGCAACACTACGCCTGACTATACCTACGCGTTTGTCTGTAGGTACACAAGGTAGACGTGTGGTCAGTCAGGCGGGCCTGTATGCTTTTCAACATGACAACCAATCACGTGTGAGCTCAGTGGTCACATGGTATGCTGACTGCCCAATCTGGTTCCAGGAAAACAGGAAGGGGATGAATACACGAATACAGATCGGAGAAATGGGGCAGACGCGTCTGCTATAGGGTGCTGGGACTTCTTACCCCATAGTCTCTTTTTCAGAAGTGTGTCCCTGCCTTGTAATGATGTCTGTGCTCCGCTATCGTCGGGCCATGTCTTTGGCTGCAGTAGCATTAGACATTTTAGTGCTGCAGTTTGCAGTTGCTTGCTACTGTATCCAGGCATGTGGTGATAAAGGATGACTGCTTTGCTTACATATGCCAGGGAACATCTGCCAAGGCTGTGGTTTGTGTGTGTGTGTGTGTGTGTGTGTTACAGAGACAGAGTGTAAGGAATCCAATGATGTCCCTTGTTACCTTTTTAAAGATTTTTGTTTTGCCTGTATTTCAACTATACAACCTTAATGTGATGTTGTTCACCAGTATGGACATTGCTGTATAGCTGGACTCTGCTTAGTTCCTTACTTATTAAAGGGAATGTTTCATGTTGTTGTTTTATATGTGGGAAATACTATCCAAATTTAAGCAAAGTAATGTTTTGCCTACTGTAGAATTGTATTCCACTTAGTTAATTGAGAGAAGCATAAAAGTGGTTTAAAAAAAAAAGTATTGGAGCACAAATGTGTATTGGTGAATAATACATGTTTTACAATTTAGCTTATATTTTATTAAAAGCTTTAAGTACAGCTTGCAAAAGGCTTGCCATCCTCTGAGGCAGGTTTTATTGTCTGCGTTTTGATGGCTTTTCTGTGGCTGTGTGACAGCCTCAGTCAAAAGCCTTGTGCATTTTCCCACATAATCAGTACCGTTCTTTAAACAAATAAATCGGCAATATTCTGCTTTATATTTGTATATCATTTAAAGGAAATATTTGCTACGGTTTGCTTCTATTTCAGTTTTATTATCTGTATTAATTTAGCCAAAAAATGCAGAGATATACAATGAATAATATAATGAATAATGAATTTCTAATAATACAACACACTCTATTTCTCTATTTTTTTCAGTGTAGCAATTATATGTATACATTTATATTAACAGTATAATAATTCGTTGTATTACAACTGTATATTTGTATTATTTTAAGTATAGGCCTATTGTTTTATTTTTTCTGCTGGATAATTTGCTCCTTATACTCAAATAGGTTGAAACATAAAGCAAATTACAGTCATGTAATTTACATGGTTGCCATTGTATTGTTAATGCTCATTTGATCAATGCGTTTTCAAGCAATGTGGAGGTCTCATTAAGCCACATCTACTATATTTAAACCCATAGCATGTCGACATCTTGGACATAAAGCTGTTGCGGTTCGGTCATAGTGCTGCATTTGTGCATCCATGGAGGCTATGGTTTGTGTGCAAGATTTCCAGAGGCAGACTGGTACTCTCTGTGGAAGCAGCATGGCTTGTTTTGTGGATACAATAGCGTTGCCTTTTTGCTTCACTGGTTTCACTGTATTTCATCTCTTGCCTTTGAATGTGCTCATTTTATGCCCTGGTTTGTTCCCCCATATCCCCCCTTTGAGTGGCCACATGGAACATAGGAGCTTGCTTCAAAAGTCACCTTATCGTGGTATAATTACACAATTCATAGTTCTTTATTTTTACCATGTCTAATTTTGGGCTTGGTTACTGCTAAAAAATAATACAATTTGTTTATACTGTTATTTTTCAAATGAATCAAATAGCCTTTATTTATGTATTTTCCAAATAAAAGGTGAATATCACAATGACACCATAAAGATAATCTCATTACTTTTTCACTTAATTTATAAAGTCTGATTCAAACACTTCAATAATCTTTGAATAACTGAATAACATTAACATGATTAATATAACATTGTCTTGTATACTTTTAAAGTTGTTTTATAATAAATTAATTATTTATCCTGCTTTAAAATATCAGGAATCAGGGGCTTTGCAGATCTTGACATTATTTCTAGACATGTTGAACAATATTGGTATGCTGGTAAAAGCATAGTGTCAAATCATTCACTTTTTTCTCTCCCTGTCAGTTCCATTCACAAATAAGAATTATGCTTGAGGTCAATATAAGGCAACCTAATTAAATTAGTGACTAATATAAAACATGAATTATGTTTTTATTTTAGCAGTCTTATATAATTTATTGTATGCTTCAATTAAAAAGCTGTTAATTAGAAATACTAATATCTGGTGTAGATTTATTTGCGTTGCCAGGATTTTAAATTCTTAGTATCAATAATATGTATACTATATAAATTGAAAGAAAATCTAAAATAATTATAGAATATATATACTCCTAATTATTCAGCAGAATATAAGTCTTAGTTATATTTTTAGTAATTTCTTTTTCTGCAGAAATTATACATTACTTGGTTTAATATATATATGAATATGCCACAGCTATTTTGTTGCAGATTACTCAAGTAGTAAGTCTAATAAATTATGTTTTTTATTAGTTTAAATTATTGACAATCTAAAACATGTTAAACACATGTAGCAATTTGGTTTAGTTAAAAATAACAATTATTTAAATTAAACATTTAGCAAAAGTCTGATTTGGTTTAAGCAGAACGAGACCCCGTTCAAACCACCAGACCCCGTCATTGTGAGGCATTGTCAGTAATGTCAAAATTGTTTGTAATAAAATATCAAGTGTTCCAAGTACGCGTGAAAATGAACCACAGCTTTGGACCTCAACACACAGACCCTAGTTAAAAAAATAAAAAGAAAAGAAGCTTGCTAAGCTCTCCGTTTCACACACACAGGGACAGAAGGTTCGATATTCATTCGATCGATGAATGAAATGGCACAATGGCAAAATCAGACGGGGCTTCTTTTCAGATCCACGTCTCCAGTGTCCCCGCGCCCCATCCCACCCCCCACCCCAACGTCCCCCACCCTCCCCGACACCCCTCTGCAGTCGCTGGGCGGCTGCTGTGGCAGAGAGAGAAAGGGAGAGAGAGAAGAGCAAGGGTTACATCAAGGCTGCTCCCTGGACCATGCAAACAAGTCTAGACCAGTGACCTGTTCAATGGCTCTTTTTGAGGAGCGGGGCAAGTTCGGTCACGGCAAGGAGAAAGGCAAGCACTGCCCCTTTTCACCGCCGGAGCAGCCCACAGCCCGCGACCGCCAGGAGGTAAGGAGGGCCGGGGAGGACAGGCATCTGCTCCCATGGTTACGGGCCAGGGAATGGGGACCCTGCTATTGAGGAAGCTTCGTTCTCATGCTCCCACAGAGGCGATGTCACGCATTTAGAAATGCGACCGGGCCGGGGCGAGAATTGCATCCACACAGTCAGGCACAGTCGCTCTTTGAGAGCAAAATAAAATGATAGCACATGTCAGAGGAAAGAAAGAAGAGAGAGGGGTTCACTCAGAGATGGATAGGGGGAGGGGGGGCAGCAACATGTGCATCATAAAGAAAAAAAAATATGCATCACATGATCACAGCGATTCCTAATTCAAAAGTCAAATGTTTTTTTTTTCTCTGCCATGTGGAACGTTGTTGGCGTAGAATTTGAGGTTTTTGGTTTGCAGATGATGGTGTCATTCTGGGAAGTCAGGAGCACAGATTATTTATCTTCGGAGAGTACAAAGGTCAAGGTTTACGCGGCAAACTTGTTTTTGTTAAGGCAGGGAAGATCTTTTTTTAATAAGGATACACCTCAGCCAACATATTTCAATTTCTACACTAATCAAATAAGCAAAACGTCATATATTATTTTGTACTATTAACTTTTATGCAGCATTATTCTTAATAATAGTATTATTTATTGTTATTATTATAATTATTATATTGATTTGCTAAAATAAAGTGTTAAATTCATTTTTATGCTGGTTAAAATCACGTTATTTATCATGCCAGATGATGTGTTTATTTGCCTATGTGTGGACATGAGTAGATGCTTTGGGCTTTTCCTTAATGAAGGAGAGAGGTTAGACAGGGGTGTGTTGGAACGTTGAATTTGGTCCTGCAGCTGACACATACCCCCTACCCCACTCCAAACACAACGGACAGATGGCCGCCCCGAGGAAGGGCTCGGGGCGGCGGATTTGCTCCCAGACCGTGGGAAAGTATTTGCCTGACTTCACCTGCTCAGGGAGCTGTGACTGGATTAAATGGCAATGAAAGAAATGAGAAATGAAACCCAACAGCACGCAGAGAATAGCAGACTAGGCTTTGTGTGAGCACTTACTAGCACCTTGTTTCCTTTAGGGAAAACTGGAAGGACAGGAGCCAATGGAAACAGTTATCTTTTGATATTAGAATTTTAATCTAATAGAAAATGTTTTTTTTTTGTTTTTTTAATTTTTTTTCGTGTTGAGGGCAGCGGGGTTGATGCGTCCGTTCTGATTTTACATCTCTTTGTAGGCCTGATTGGAAACAGTTGATCTTTGTTTTGCTGGGACATCGGACATTGTGTTTGGCCATCGCTTCTCTGTGTTTGATTCCGTCTGTCTCAGTTGGCCATGTGTGTCGTTTGATTTATTGTTATTAAAAAAAGAATGGGGCTGCTTGTCATTTCCTTCATCTAAATTATTTTAAGATGCATACACTCTTGAAATGTATAGTCAAAGCAAACCACAGCCGTGCATTTAATGTGTTATGTGCTTAAGTTGCAATAAACCTAAATGCATCATCTTAAAACCTATTTTTATTTAATTTATATTTTAAATCGTACAAAACGATTTGGATGCGGTCCAAATTCATGTAAATATGAAACTAATATTGAACTAAGTTGAAGCAGGATTTTTTAACTCCTCGCATGCAAGTAGTCTTTTGTATAGTGTAGAATAGTGTATAGTATATTAACATACCGGTAGTATACTTAAGCTTTAATAAATCAAGGATGTTGCGGCTGGGATGTGATTGGGTATTATAATATTTGACAGTTTGAATTCCTTGTCCATGTAATGCTCTGGCCTATCATGGATAAAAGAAGCTTATAGAAATACTTAGTTAAATGTATGTTGACACTTTTTATTTTCTCATTGTTAAACGTTTATCGTGAAGCTGAAAATGCCCACAGAATATGGGAAGTTTGTGTTTAGGCAGCTATAGGTTAATAACATGTCGAGTAATATGTAATGTGATGTTTTAGGAACTAAGTTAGCCTGCTGATGTCATTATTCTAGCATAATGTGAATACTTATGATGACCTATTGGTGTATGACAGTTATTGACAATTTCACATGGAGTGAAAGTGGTTTTAGATAAGTGTTGGCAAAATGCTGCACAGTAAATGTAAGCTGACAAATCCGCTAAACAGACACTAAAATAAAAAAGCCATGATATTTTTGCTGTAGTACTTTATATTTTGCAAAGCATCTCTGGCATGTTTCTGTGTAACAAGTATGTATGATTCAGTAAAAAAAAAAAATTGATAAATACAGCATTTGGAATCATCACTTCCAATGTGCCTTATTTAAATGCCACTTCTGGCGTTTCCAGTTTCTCTCAGCAAAGATAGCAGCTCTGGAAAATGTGATATTTTACTACATTACTAAACACAACAATGTAATTTTAGATTTATTTCAAATCATTACTTCCAACTCACTTTGACTTCTTAGTGAAATGCTTAGTTCTTCACTGTTTGTTCTCCGAGGAAAGTGATTTCCTCTCAGTAGTGGCCATGAAGATTCATATTCACAGATATCATTGTGCCTCAAGCTAAACCGCCTGACAAATGGCTCAGGCCACTGGCCAAAGGCCTATGTCAGGAAATGAAGAAAGACAACAAACAAAAAAAAAAACACTTAATTGTAAATGATCTTCGGTTTGAGAAATTGGCACAATTTGCAACACTGCACAACGATTTGTTTTGTCCACGTCTATGGTCAACATGTCTATGGTTTGGACCCATTCAATGGTTGAGTTAGAACCAAAATATTGCTAATTTAATACCTCCACTGCCAAGCAAAATGAAGACTATATTTTGGACTACCGTTGGATTTAGCTCTGGAATGGCCAAGGGCTACAATATCTAGCTCTGAATTCCACATGAAGTACTTTATTACCATTCAGCAGTTTAGTGGGATGTTTGTTGGCCAGATTGAACCCAAACTGCTTTACAGATTGCTCAGGGTAGTCTAGGCCAAAAGGATTAGGTCATACAGTTGTACACTTGATATTTATTACTACCGCATGCTAATACCAATACAGTCGTGACATAATATCAGACTATCCAACTTTACTCGTGTTTCTTCTTCTCAGTTTAAAACTCTCTTGGCTTTACTTTCTTTCACTGCCAACTGTTGGACCTGGTAAATATCATCTGTCATTACCCAGTTCATGCTTGTAATGTGCTTTCCCAAGTTGGGTTCGATGTCTATTCCAAATGTGTAAACAGAACAGGCTCTCAGGCTCGTAAAAATGAGTTTTAGATTAATGTGAAATCTCAAGCGTAAACTCCACACTGTCATGTATGAATATGCAGAACTGCTTGTCACCGTGATGTAGATTGAGCTGGCCCAGCAAAGTGGTTAAATGCTAATTGGGTTACTAGACCTCATTCCCCATTTGCTCCTACACTGTATATAAATACATACTAAAAGACATTCTGTGTTCTGGCCTCACTGACCTGCTCACATCATGGTTTATTTTGGTCGTGGTAATTTGCCATTGGCCCAATGGTTTGGTTTCAGAGGCCCACATCATTCATCATGGAGGGCATTACTGCAGCATAATTACACTTTCTCTCAGTGTGCCTTGCAACATTTCCCTGTGAATGTGTGTGTGCCCCCTCTGTGTCTAACTCACACACACACACACACACACACAGCCAAGATGCAGTCATTGTTATGCTGAACACAAGCACAGGAAAGAGCGAATTCTAACTCGCGTACTGAAGTAATGGCATCTAGCAGCGCGATTCCAGAATCAGAATAAGTGCAATACTCTCACATCAAGCACAGTAGTCAATTTCTCTCGCTCGCACCATGGTGGAGAATGGCCAAACGCCCACAGTGTACTGGTGTTGATGGAGTGCATGCGGACATCCTTTAAGGGTAATGTTGTTTGAAGGCATTTGCAACAACTTGAGACAAAAGGCCTAACAATAATCGAAACTACAAACACCCCAGGAAACAAATGAGCGTGTGTGTGTGTGTGTGTGTGTGTGTGTGTGTGTGTGTGTGTGTGTGTGGAATCAGTGGAAACGCTATGTAAGCCCTTTAAGATCATTATTCTACACAAAACGTACCCCCCTGGGTGTAGGACACTTTCCTGAATGGGCTCTTCTTCGGGATTTAACGGGTTAAAGGCAGACAAAGGGAGCTGGGACCATGTCGCCTAGCAGGGGGGAGCCCAGTGGAAACATCAGATACCGCCTTATAATCCCTGCTCTGTCCTATCCTCGGCCGTCACATGCGCTCTGTGCGCTGTGGTTCCCAAAGTTGAGATCTGGGGGCCCCTTTTGAGTCAGTCAGCGGGTCACCTGAGGCAGCAGGAAGAGCTCTTGAAGGCAGAGGAGGCTGCGGCGCTTCCTGGGAACGCATTTCTGACACTAGCAAATATTTGGGAACCACCAACATGCTTTTGGGACAACACACTACACGAGGTGCAGATGATACACAAATTTGTCAACGTGTAGTTACGTAGTGTAAGACGTATGACCGAATTATTATAACTATGACTACAATAGTTACTTAACCCTTGCCCTGGTGTGCACGTATATCCTGCACATATTTGTTTTTATCATGGTGGTTGCACTGGTTTTCAAAGTTTTCTGGCTCTGGCTTTTGGCTTATGGAAATACCATTTTCATGAAAATGTGTTTTGCCACATTTGAATGGAACTTGGAGCATTGCACAATGCACTGTATGCAAAGCACGGAATTGCCAGAACTCATTGCCCAAGGTCACACAAATACACCTGCATCTGAGACTTCTTAATTAACCACCTCGAGTATATCAGTTTTCCATAATTTTAATTCAACATTTTACACTAGCAAAGTTAGTAGTACGTAATATCGACTACGCAATTCCTTGAGGATGTGATGTGGATAAATGTTGAACGTTGAACCAACGCCGGGCTTGATTCATCTCTTTGGCTGATTGTGTTTACACAATTGCTACTGTGTATGGAATAGACCGTACAGTACATCCATGTTGAGCTGGAGCTTGTCCTGCACATTAAAGGCAGGATCAAGACATTCTCGAAAACGCTTGCTAACTTCAAATCAAAACGGTTTCACTCCTCATCTTAACATTGAGATCATTTAAGATTTTCATTAAATTTAGGATTGAATTTGCCAATCTACAATATATTGTATATTAATACTAGTATTTGTAGTAGAAAGAACAAACCAATAAAGACATTAATGGACACATCTTAAACAATTCCTTGTACCAAATTATAGAAAAACTAAGTTATGTAATTACTTGAAATCATAGGCTACACATAGCCTATGCCGAAGTATAACTGAAACGATTTAATTTTATGATTTCAGGTAAATACATTTTAACATGTCTGTATAACATGGATTGTATATTTATTATTTATCTACAACCAGGAGCTAATACTTGCGCTGAGATTGCATGCCCATATAGTGAAAAATAAACCGGTGGTGGGAACTCCGTAGCCCTGCCGTAACAGTCAATGACCGAAGACTTCATCCTACGATGCCAAAGGCTTTCGAACACTTCAAAAATTGATGAGAAAGGCCAATTTTTGACGAGTTGGGAATGAGCATGTGTTGCTTCTCTATATAATGTCTCTGGGGGCATGTCTCTTCTATATAATGTCTCTGGCTGTATTCCTCTCAGTGTTAATACCAGTCTGCAATCAAAGCCGTGTATTTTTGGCCCTTTTCAGAGCTACAACCTAAAAAGGCTTTATTGATAAAACATCAGAATTATGTGAAGGGATCTTGTTAATCATCCGTGAGATTTGCATTGGATATTTAAGGCGTCCATTCATACCGCACAAGCCTCTGAAGCTTGATTTGGCATTAATGGTAATTTGGATAGTTTGGCAACCTTGATTTATCTGCTATATCTGCAATGAAAGAGCGGTTGCGAGGCAATCTAAAGATATTTGAGCTCTGATGTCAATTTAGAAACTGTCAAATATTAATTCAGTTTTACCGTATTGACTAGTATTTTCCTAATTTTGTCTGATTATTTCACGAGAGACTAATTACTTAAATCAGCAATTATATTTCCATATGCATGCACTAATGTATGTAATTTGTGTGTCCTTTGTTCTTTTGTCAGTAAATGGCTTCAATAATGAGAGATTATGTAGGGAATTATCTTTGGGAAAGCATTTGGTTTGGATACACAGAGCAAATAAAAACACTGATTATATCTGCTCCTCTGTAGATGGCTTGTAAAAGAAAATGTATGTACTCATTTTATACTAATGTATTGCATGATAAAGTAGAAATTATTACTTGAAATTCATTTTTGGTAGAATGAGAACATACTGTATAGCATGGACATGTAAAGCAGAAATGGGTTGATTACATGTTTACGTGGATTCATTCATCCATAGCAACCTGCGGTGAGGAGCAGGTAGGGGTTAGAGTTCTTGCTAAAGGTGCTTACAGGCAGGTTCACACCAGGGGTCAAATCCAGGTCCACTAGACTACCCCATATATATTATATTCACTAACATTTGAGTAGAACAGTGATTGACTTAATACTTTTAGATCATTAATAACTAATAATCACATAGCACATTTCATACACCACAATTGTAGATTGAAAGCATATCTATAGGTTCAAATGTCCAAACCTCCCAAGTAAAGGTGTATTCTAGGAATATGTCTATAGTTCTCAAGGCTCTTTAATTATTGCCGTTATTGAATAAGTCATGGATAAAATAATCAACACAAAACATGCTGTACTATAATATTTTACAGTATATCTCTGTTCTACGTCTTCAGTCTTTCCTGAACATTATTGGTCAGCAATGTAATTACATTTTAATTAGTGACCATATTTGCATTGTATCTGAAATGCTGGAACAAGATTTGCATATCTTCATTCCATTTGTTGTGGTGTCTGAGCTCTCTGATAGGAGCTGAAGGTAATTAAACCACAACACTGGGTCAGGAGGTGTGCCGAGCGAACAATACAAAGCTCTTTCAGATCCCAGGACAAAAATGTGCCATTCAATCCATTTGAATTGTCTTCTGAATTAATCTGAAATGCTCGGGTCAATTAAGAAGATGCATTCCTCAAGCTTTGTGAAATGTCATATTCATCGATCCATAGAGGTTACTTTATGCACTTGTGTAGGATGCATTAATGTTTTTGAATCTCCGGTGTTTGTAATTCATTAGGTATTGATCCATGTTGGCAATGGTAAAAGCCCAGCCTAACAGCTCCTCTATCCGAAGTCAGGTGATCAATTCAGTGCCATTCAGATATGGATGCTCTTTAGTTTGTTGATGTTACACTTAAACATTTGCTATAGGCAATCATATCTCTGGCAACACAGTGGCTTCATATCACACTTCAGCATAGTGTCTCTGTTCTCCTTTGTTACTGGATTTTTCTGAAGGAACCTCTTGTCTAGATCGGCGTTTACTCTTGGTGGATTTACCTTTTTCAAGGTGTTACCCAAGTTGGTTGGAGGGTCAATTTGTCTCTGCACGAGCCTGGTTTCTTGATTTGAGCTATCCATCCATTCCTCCTGCCTCTCTGATTGGCCCTAGAGTAGCCGGCTGTGGCCAATAAGCTTGGTGAACGGCTCAGCGTTTAGTCTGGTGCTAGGCAGCAAGATCAACAGACAGGTGGGTCAGACACAGTCATTCCCCCGGCTGGCTGGCTGGCTGGTCTGCACAGCAAAGCTTTGTTAGCATTTAAAGCAACAGTACACCCTGAAACTGAATTCACATGGCATTGCAGAGCTCTGGTATAGAGCCAGATTGCTAAAATACGAAGATGCTCCAAAATATACTGGTGCTTCATTGTTTTGTTATAATTATAGTGCATCTTTAATTTTTTTAAAAACATTTTTAGTTTGTTTGGTCTTTTTGTTTTGTGTGAGAATATGGGCCGTACCTGTGAAACACCTCTCTTCAGTGCTTCATCACTTAATCACCTTCATATTCTGATCTTGATGGTAATGTTTCAGATGCTTATCAGCTGAATGGAGTAGAAGTTAAGGCTGTCTTGAAGGCTTAACAAAATGGGCAAAGCCCAGACAAGGCAAGATGGAACTTGGCCCCACCACAGGGAAAGCCAAGTTCAACATTAGATCTCTATCTCCTTGTCATCATATTTAATAGAACATCGGTGATCTCACTTAGTTACAAAAGTAAGGTGAAATTTATTTTTTTATATGGTTGCATATAGCTCGGTTTAATATAATTTGGCAATAGCTGTATATGTATACTTTACTGTATCTCATTCCAAAATCCTGTACAGTCTGAATTAACTAAATTGACTGATGTATTGAGGCATCATTGAATTAATGGTGATAAAGGCTTTGAGCCAACAATAACCCTCCATCTTTGTTGAACCTTTGGAGAATAGACCAATATAGTCTTCCACACTTTAAATTGCCTATTGTGTTAGATTGTGGGGAACATTGTACATCATACATCAGTTCTTAAGTGTGTATATATATATATATATATATATAT
>JAODLL010048720.1:0-19706 GCA_026546735.1 Forbesichthys agassizii | reverse complement strand
AAAAGATATGCTCACATATTTGCAAATATGTGAGGGGTGTACTCACTTTTGTGAGATACTGTGTATATATATATATACTTTTTTTTTTTTTAAATCCCAGGCTTACACTTGCCCCTACCCTAACAAACAAGCTGTAAGCGTATTGTTGGAAAACAAAGAACTGAATACACTCTGTCACAATGTTGTTATTACTTTACTGTTTAAGTGGCAGACACATTTTAAATAGGCTAAATGCTGTGATGCATGTACTGTACCATAAAGAACCAAGACAATATGCATTATTCATAAGCTTATAGGATGCCATGCTTATCCTGTGCCTACTGTACTTCCACAGACAAGCTGAAGTGCACTGTACAGAACACTTCTTCTTTGTGTGCACCAATGGGATTAGACATTTGTACCTAGGACAGGGGAACGGGGTTAGCAATAAGACTTGAAATCATAGCTCAGCCCAGGGTGGTGAGCACAACACACAGTAGGTTACTATACGATTATCTATTATACAAGGATCCACTTTGAGCTCAGGAAATGACACTTTTTCTTTAGACCATGTTTGAGCTGCAAGAAGGCACATATTTGCAAAGAGATGGTGCATGCAATTGATCTGTTTAAACTGCATATGTATAACACACACTTTGCCACTTACTCAGCGACTGCAGAACACACACACACACAAGCACATGTGCACTATGGCTGGCCCAGAATACTCGGGTATTAGGCTATTTGTTTGATAAGAAAATACTCAGTTTTCAATTTTGGGATTCAAATACTCTTCTTTTTTTATCTTATCTATGTGCATTTGCCCTGTGACTAGTAGTAAAAATAAAATCCACATGTTCAGAGTTCCATTCGCTGCACTAGCCTAATCAACACATTTGGTTGGACTTCTTATTCAACACGGACATTGGCTAATGCTATAATAATAATAATAATATATTATTAATAAACTGTATTTGTATAGCACCTTTCATACAGAATGTGCAACTCAACATGCTTTACAGTTAACAACATCTGAACAAAGGATGAAGTGAACAAATTAAATTAGACAAGAAGAAATAAGAAACAACGGAAACTAGGTAAAAAACATGGAATTAATGAAAAATTTTATTGTCTGGGTTTCCACCCAATTTCTTTAGAGGGCCTTGACCCCCTGGGTGTTTCACCCAACCTCTTTAAAGGGCCTTATCCCTTTTTGGTATTTCACCCCCTCTTTAAAGGGCCTTATCCCTGTGGGTGTTTCACCCAACCTCTTTAAAGGGCCTTATCCCTTTGGGTCTTTCACCCCCTCTTTCAAGGGCCTTATCCCTTTGGGTATTTCACCCCCTCTTTAAAGGGCCTTATCCCTTTGGGTATTCCACCGCCTCTTTAAAGGGCCTTATCCCTTTGGGTATTCCACCCCTGTGACTTTCTTTGGAGGACCTTATCCCTCACGGGTCTTTCACCCCTGTCACAAATATACTTGTAGTTTTGATACAAATATTCCACAGAAATTAACATTCATAATTTATCATAAAATACATACAGTATAAGGATACAATCATAAGCTTAACAGTGTAAAATAATAAAGTAAAATAAGGATACAAACATAAGAGGTTATGAGGTTAAACAATATGTAATATATTCCAAACAAATTTTTGAATGATGAAGGCCTTCTACATTAAACAAAGCATGCACTAGTCTACCCAGTCAGCTCTTCATATTGCCATACTGCAATTTATAATTTCTGTCTGCATCTTGGATAACCATATATCTCCCAGTCCAGCCCTACATTAAAGTTGTAATTTTCCAAACCTATATCAGTGGGGTTTATGTAGGAAGCTGTCAGGATTGCTGTGAGGAGATTTGGGAGGTGGTGCTGGTACAATATGGTAAAGTAAAAATTGTCAATCATAGGCACATGAGAAGAGAGGGTTTTTAACCTAGATTTAAAGAAAAAACAAAATAAACAAATATTTTTAAAAATGAAAATGAAAAAGAAATTAAAATTACAACATCCAAAAATACACATAAGGATAAAAACACAGGAGGTTATAAGGCTAAACAGTGTGGCTAAGTAAAATAAGAATAAAAACACGGGAGGTTATAAGGCTAAACAGTGTGGTTAAGTAGAATTTCTCAGTCATAGGCACGTGAGAAGTGTTTTTAACGTGAATTTAAAAATTGCTATATTTGGGGCATGTCAAAGATCCTCTGGTAATTTATTCCAAATGTGGACAGCATACGTGCTAAACACAGCTTCTCCGTGTTTCGTTTGAACTCTAGGCTGTACTAACTGACCTGTGTTCATGGATCTAAGATCCCTGCTCGGTTGGTATTCTTCAAGCTTCTACACAGCTCCTATTGGTTAAATTGATCTGTCAGTCGATCCGTGCAGAATGGAGCGGCTATTTTGAGAGCTAGGCTAGTGTCAAACCAGAATGTACCAGTATGACAGAATGTATATAAATAATCTGCCATCTTATATGAAATGAATGCGTTGGCAGTTGGACTAAATATTTTAATAGTGAGATTGTTTTAAACTTTGCCAATGTAACAAAATTATTTTTGACCATGATCAATGGGCCGTGGATTATGAGTCATTGGTGGATAATATTGGTGGATGTTATTGGTGAGCCTTCATAGGTGAGTAGTTAACATCAACATTTTAGGTATAGTACAGTATGTGGGTGGTCTGACTAAACGGCCGTTGATTAAACCTGCTATTGTAGCCTACGGTCATGTGCACATAGTTTATTGAAAGTCTGCAAACATTCCAGACTGCCCACTTGGATTTGTAAGAGGTTCTGAATTAGTTTTTTTAATGGAAAATGGGTATGTGCACCCACACATTGGAGTAGTAATTATACACACTTTCTTTGCTTGTTTCTACATTTAATTATTATATAAAAATGTGCATGTACAAGGCACATGTAACAATACAAATACACCAATACAAAATATTGGGATGCCTAAAAATCAAATATAATGTGGCCAGTGTAAACCTCAAGAGGGAGAGCACTGTTGCTGTTATCCATGGGCAGTGATATTGTGGAGGCGGGGTGTTGGCAATACTATAAGCAACCTGGTGGCCACAGTACACTGTAGCAGGCTCTGGTGAATACAATGAGAACGATAGCACAACTTCATTCATACAATGTGCAGTATGACTTCCTGTTTGTCTGGACACCTTGGAATACTCTATCATTCAATATAGAATTGATAATTGTTGCCCTATCGACACCTAATGCATCCTAACCGTCCTGGAAGAGGCTTTCCTCCCTCTCTGGGCCCTTTTCTTCCTTTTTTACCCACGTGCTTTTTACAGAGGTTTTTTTCTTGCCCGGGGGGAGGAGCAGGTGAGGAGGCTGTTTGTTTCCATGTGCAATGTGGGCCTGTGCAGCCCTTTGAGACTGCAATGTGATTATGGGCTATATAAATTACCTTGACTAGATGTCTGTTGACACATAAAACAAAGTCTGGTTCTTAACTAATGCAGCTGGGGAAACTGATGAGACGTGGACCAAAACAAAGAAACGAGATTGGAAACAAATGAAAATAGCTCCCATGATAACCACAAGGAAAGATTACTTAAGTAAACCGCACAGAATCAAACTAACAGATTAAAATGGGGATACGTTATGAGCTTTACCATAGTTTTCCTTTACAGAATAGATTCTGAACATTGTCTCTTTTAACCAGAAGCAGAAGCAACACTGTTCATTATCATCAGACAATTCACAGTATACTTGAAGTCTTTTGAAAAACATTCTCCATAAAGTGAAAGTACTATAGCACACGTTTGACTACACTACTCTGAAGCTGTACATCCAAGCTAAGCAAAGTTTCTTTTGTTTCTGCAGACACAATGTAATATATTCCAAACACATTTTTGAATGATGAAGGCCTTCTACGTTAAACAAAGCATGCACTAGTCTACCCAGTCAGCTCTTCATATTGCCATACTCAGCATCGTAGCAATTTATCATTTCTGTCTGCATCTTGGATAACCATATATCTCCCAGTCCAGCCCTACATTAAAGTTGTAATTTTCCAAACCTATATCAGCGGGGTTTATGTAGGAAGCTGTCAGGATTGCTGGGAGGAGATTTGGGAGGTGGTGCTGGGGTCAGAAGTGGGGTTATTCATGACGCTCCCAGAGGTTGGCTGGAGAAGGATCCCCTTCTGTCTGGGCACGTTCAGATGAATATCGGCCTCGCAGGTGCTCCGGGCCGCAGATTAATTGAATTGGCTTTCCGTCTACAGCAAGTTACCCTGAGGAGATATATCGTTTCCCTCTCTCTATCTCCCCCTACTGTGTGGCTGCTCAAGGGAAACAAGACAGACTGGGAGGGAGAGAGGCCTACCTCGGTACCTAGAGAAAAGAGAGATGCGGTTGCTGATGTGTTAAGGTTATTAAGGAGAGAAGATATTTATATTCTCCCTGAGTAAGCGGGTTGTGTATTTTCGGCATCAGTTCCATGTGATTTCCTGAAGCAGGCAATTTAAGGTCGCAATATCTCCATCAGGAAACATACTTTGGATGTGGGTCAGTGGACACCCATTTGTGTAGATTTATTATGCAGTGTCATTATGAAAGAGCGCATGGACAGCATAGGCATATTTAAAGCCCCAGTAAGCAGAATATGCATCACATTCATATCCTCTTATTTCAACCTGCTATCAGACGGTAGCACCTCAACAACCCTTCGCCACTACAGCCACTTATTCCACTGTCTTGTCAGCCTGACCATAAGCATGCCATGCACCAACTATGTTGCAGCACTGTTTTCCCTGCATCGAAGCCGCCTTATTGACGTGCCGTTCGGAACAAAAGTCAATGCCTACTACTGGAGGGAGGGTATAGTGTGCTGGTAGTCAATGGTGGTGTGCGTCATCAAGTTGGTTGTGCTGGGTAAGTAAAAGCAAATAGAAAACAAAATGTACAGCGTTGGGGAATTATCTCCTTCTGCTGGCAATTAAGAGAATGGCATGTTTTTCTTTGTTTTGTAGATTTATTTTGCAGAATTATTTATGAAGAGAGACGGCATGCATATTTATGTGCGTGCTGACGTAAGAGACAGAGATTTAGCATTTGTGAAACGTAACATTGGATGCTAATGTTTTCATTGTGTATGTATGTGTGTGTGTGTGTGTGCACATAAAGTAAGTAGGTCAGAAGAATAATACAGAAAACAAAAGAGTTGGTACAAATACATTCACTCCTCCCAACACACCTTACAAACTCTTACTATGCAATATTTAAATAACGCCTAGAGGTTATGAAAAAGGACAGTGTTTTCTAAAACATTAAAAAGGAGTAAGTGTTTGTGAATTTAGCATAAATAATACATCAATGCACACTTTCCACAGTGGGTAGACAGCTTGAAAAGACTCATATTTTACAGCCAAATGTGTCTCGCAGATGATGAAGCGGCACTTAGCTCATAGCGTCACATGAGAAGTCAGATCCTAGCTACATTATATGAGGCTGAAGGATGTGGCTTTCACAGGCGTTTCCTGGACAACATATTTTCAAAATAGAATCTGTCGCTGACAAGAACCAAACCTTTTTACTCGTCCAAACACATGTACACTTCCTCTGAAATCAGCTGTGTGTGTGTGTGTGTGTGTGTGCCTAGAAGCTGTTTCCAGAATGAGCGCCGCCCGTGACCTTTGCTTGTTGAATAGAGGAAATCCTCATGGAAATAAATGAGGTTCGCCACGCACGGCTATTCACTACAAATACGGCGGCAGACTTAACATGTGCCGGGCCGATGGGCAAGAGAAATATCATCAGATCACAGCATATATGTCTCTGTCAGCCTCCAACTCTTTCAAGCCTATCTTCACAGACACCTGCCATTATGTCTTTCTCTACCTCTCTCTACCTGCCCTGGCCTGCATCACCCCCCCCTCTCTCTCTCTCTCTCTCTCTCTCTCTCTCTCTCTCTCTCTCTCTCTCTCTGTCTGTCTGCCACGCTGTCCTCTCGCTCCACAGCCAGCATATGAATGCACTCGTCTGTTCTGTGCCCGGGCAGCTGCTGCCCTCTGTGTTCTGCCTGCTGCTGCAGCGAAGAACCGGGGGCCGTTTTCACACAAGGCTGATTGAAGTCACCCCCCCTTCCCGTTCCCCATTCTCTCTTGCCACGCTGATCTGGCCGGGGAACGGCATGACACGGCCACGGCCTGGCACGCACCCAGGAGAAACACACAGAGGCAACGGACGCACATCGGGACAGAGCGTACGCAGCACAGAGAGAGAGGCCGAGCTGCTTTGTTAGTGCTCAACGGCGTCATGGAAACAGAGGTTGTATGAGTGTGCATGTGAGGGTGCGCACACACATCCGGGCACATGCACACGATAACACAAGCTAAACTACAGAGAGGAAAAGCACAACGGCTGTTTCATACAGCATGTGTGTGGCTGCATCAACACATAAACACGGTAGTCCCAAAGGTACCATCTGTATTATCAACGTCACCCAGTACCTGACAGCCATGTGTAGCAACCACCATGGTAACAATATGCTGCAGGTCAAACTGCAAGCCGCTCTCCCAACACACGCCAAAAGGTACCCCCAGGCAGGCTGGAACTGGTGTGTTCTGTAACTATGTGATGTACTGGTAACCGGAACCCTTCCTGGCGGAGAGCGAGCCTAAACGTGTAGGTGGAGGGGGGGCAGGTGAGCTGGCGGCAGCCGTATATCTGGCTCCGGGGGAGGAACCGCGGCGTGGACTGAGCTGTGATGGATAGCGGCGGCGGGCTAAGGCGTATTGATACGTCCGTCAGGGGAGAGAGAGCGGGTGCTTCGTCTGGGGAGAATGATGGCGCAATACAAACATGAGGTGGCGCGGCAGTGAGAGCAATGGAGGCAGGAGTGGGACTGGAGTTGTCTAAACAGTGCCACGGCGACACGGAGACAAATGGCAAGCTGCTGACTGGGAGAAGCAAAACCAATGCAGTGCATCATGTAATGTGTCAGATCTAGTATCACTGTGAGGATTTGCCTTCTCCAACTGGCCTGACAACATTAGGCTGGAGGGGAAGTGCTTTCTGCAATAGCTGCAGCGTTATTCTGTCTGAAGGCACATCCGAGAGACTGATGTCAAAGTCTGATAACACCTCAGTAACACCTCCCTAATACCTCTGGTAACACCTCTGGGTGGTTATTACTATAGGAAGACGGTATCTAAATGCATGGGAGAGACATCAATGCACTTGATCACCGGGACATAACAATTGTATGCAAACAATCATTAGTCAAATTTATATATAAAAACACAATGCACTACCTAATATTTACACATTCTACAATGTTAAACACATTTTATATGAAAAGGGTTATTTAAAAACACCTTTAATGACCACCTCTCACTATTGTTGATATAGCCATTTCCACAGTTGTTGTTGCTGAGTACAGACCGCATTTGGAAGTTCCACCTACTTTGACAGATGTGGGTCAGAGCCAATGAGCACTGAGTCTGCAGCATATTCTGATGAATAATGAATAATGGCGGATGTCGATGCGAAGCATATAGCATTTCTTTGTGAAGTGAAGCCCATTCCTTATGTTTTGGCAAGAATATGGGGACAAGGAAAAACTTGGGAAAAAAAGTGTCAATATGGAAACATATTTCCACAGATGGAGAGCTCTAAAAGATGAAAAAGCACTACTCATATCCTACTTCTCCATACCGTGAGTTGCCTATTCTATAATGTTTTTGAAGCATCAAAAATATTAGCCTACCGGTACTATTTCAATCTCTGTGACGAGATAAAACTATGTACATTTTCTGTGTTGGACTGGGTGTATATGCTACCGTAGTGTAGTAGATCGACGGACACGGGCTATAAAGCTTTAGGGTATTTTACTATGCATGTGTTGTCTGATCTATGTTCAGTTTGTTTCAAGGATTACGCGACCACTAAAGCATTAGCGGGAGTATCCTCTCACTTATTTTGCAACTTGCAACTTTCACCATCAGTTCGCATGGTCACTGTGCCATCATATAGTTTGTGTGGTTTGTTTTTCAGCTTTGAAAAGTCTGAGGATCTATTTGCCTCGACACTGGTAAAAGTTCCACCTTTCCAATCATATCCCGCAGGAGACGTATCGCCTACGCCTTCCATTAGTATATGTGTAAATTTGCAGGCGTCATAATTGGGCATGTCTCAATGTAAATATATATAACTCGTTTACTTTAGCTACAAATAATAGTAAATTGACACATTGAAAAATACCAACCTACAGATCATGTAGATAAGATGCTTAACTACTAGGCTAGATGTGGGTGGGTCAGGCACGTGAGTCTGCAGTGGCTAGATCAGGGGTCAGGAACCCATGGCTCACGAGCCAGATGTGGCTATTTTGATGGCTGCATCTGGCTCGCAGACAAATCTTTAATAACAAAATAATAACATAAAAAATATAAAACATATAAAATAAAATAAAATATAAAACATTCTCATGTATTTCAATCCATTCATTTCCTACCACTCATGTTCATGGTTGCGGGTGGCTGGAGCCAATCACAGCTGTCCTCTGGGACAACACCAATTTTTTACGACACGGGTTGTTGTGAGGTCAGGAAGTAAACTTCCCTCCTTTTAATCAAGTACCGGTAGTCAGCTAGCTAATTGCAGAAACCCTTTTATCGAAGAAGATGGCTGAAAGAAAAAAAGATGAGGAGTATCGTACTTTTCAGCAGGAATGGACAGAGGAATTTGCCTTTGTGGAGAGAGCAGGTTCTGCAGTGTGTCTAATATGCAGTGATAAAATTGCATAGATGAAACGGTCAAATATAAAGCGGCACTTCGACACCCGCCATACTACATTTACATCGAAATTTCCTGCAGGGGACAGCAGGAAAGAAGCATGTCAAGAGCTACTGTGCAGCGTGCAAGCTAGTCAGCAGCAACTCCGTGTTTGGACCCAACAAGGTGACTGGAACTCGTCTAGCTTTGCTGGTGCTTTAGCAATTGTGAGAAACGGAAAGCCATACACAGATGGGGAGTATGCCAAAACATTCATGCTTGATGTTGTCAATTAACTTTTCGGATAAAGACAAGATAATCAAATGAATAAAAGACATGCCTCTGTCAGCAAGAACTGTTCAGGATCGTACCATCATGATGGCAAATCAAATTGAGGAAACAAAAGTGAAGGACATAAATGCAGCACCATTCTTTTCTCTCGCTTTGGATGAGTCAACAGACGTAAGCCATGTATCCCAGTTCAGCGTGATTGCAAGGTATGCTGTCGGTGACACACTACGTGAGGAAAGTCTTTCTGTTTTGCCAATGAAAGGGACAACAAGAGGGGAGGATTTATTCAAGTCTTTCACGGAGCTCGCTAAAGAAAAAAATCTACCAATGGATAAATGTATTTCGGTGTGTACTGATGGTGCTCAGTGAATGGTGGGGGAAACAGGATTCGTAGCGCTTCTTCGTGAACATGAGAAGAGACCCATCCTACGTTTTCACTGCATCCTACATCAGGAGGCGCTTTGTGCTCAGATGTGTGGTGAGCAAATTGATTAGGTGATGTCGCTGGTCATTCAGGTGGTCAACTTTATTGTTGTTCAAGCTTTAAATGATCGCCAGTTTAAAACACTGCTGGATGAAGTTGGGGATAATTATCCTGGTCTTCTTCTGCACAGCAATGTGCATTGGTTGTCAAGAGGGAAGGTACTCAGCCATTTCGTGGCTTGTCTGAGCGAAATACTTACTTTTCTTGAAACGAAAAACGTCGAGAATCCTGAGATAGCTAACACTGAGTGGCTCCTGAAGTTCTACTATCTCGTGGACATGACTGAACATCTGAACCAGCTCAATGTGAAAATGCAAGGCAATGGAAATAGTCTTATCCCTTCACCAAGCAGTGTTTGCATTTGAAAACAAGCTAGGACTCTTCATCGCTGACATTGGAACAGGTCGTTTACTACACTTTGAAAAACTGGGAGAATTTAACGATGCATGCACAGTAAGCGACCCTGCTCAACATCTTGATATTCAGCAGCTAGCGGGCTTCACATCTAATCTCCTGCAGTCATTCAAAGCACGCTTTAGAGAATTTCATGAGCGCACTCATCTTTTTAAGTTAATCACCCATCCACGCGAGTGTGCAGTGGACAGCGCCGACCTGAGTTACATCCCCGATGTCTCCGTCACAGATTTTGAACTACCATCTGCTGACCTGAAGGCCTCAGACATGTGAATAAGTTCAAGTCATTGAATGAAGATTTGGAAAGACTTGCACGACAGCAAGCAGAGTTGGCGAGCAAACACAAGTGGGGAGAAATTAAAAAACTTCAACCCGCGGACCAGCTGATTGTCAAAACTTGGAACGCGCTTCCCGTCACATACCACACACTGCAGCGTGTGAGTATTGCTGTACTGACAATGTTTGGCTCTACATGTGAACAGTCTTTCTCACATCTAAAGAACATTAAGACCAACCTACGATCACGTTTAACGGATGGAAGTCTCAACGCCTACATGAAGCTTAACCTCACCACGTATCAACCAGACTACAAAGCCATCAGCAAAACCATGCAGCACCAGAAGTCACGTTAATGGTAAGAAGTACTTTATTCATCATTGGTTAGCAGCAGCATAACGTTAGTAAAAAGAATTCAGAGACTTATTGTACTAGTGTTGGTCTTACATAAAATGCACACATTTACTTGTATTTAGTTTGAAACATATTGTATGGCACTCACGGAATTACATTTTAAAATATGTGGTGTTCATGGCTCATTCAGCCAAAAAGGTTCCCGACCCCTGGGCTAGATTATACGGTAATACAAATCCATTTTACTTTTCAGAAACTGGACAACACTGGCGATGGCAGCTTACAAACACCTCTGCCTGGCATGAAATTAATATAACCTTTTTATGTCAGTGTGGCTTTGAGTTATTCATTAGATTAATATTATATTTACATTTATATAAAATGATATATGACATATGAAATAGCCGAGCCTATATGGACTTTGTAGAATAAATGTATAACAAGTCCTAAAGTTATTTATTGCTAAAAGGCAATATGCAAGTATCCTGTTGAACATAACAATCGATATGTCCACTGGGCCAAAAAATATGTAAAATGAATTGCTGGGGTTTTGAACTCATGAGCTCATTGTTACAAGTGCAATGCTCTACCAGCTGAGTTAAGAAGATGCATTGAAAATATTGACGACAAGTATTATTCAATTTGTCAATCACAAGAATGGGGACGGGTTGGTGTGATTGTTTACAAACATGTGCTGCCCTCTAATGGACATACAAGGGATATAGGATGGAGGAGCAGGCCAGCTTTAAAACATTTGACTTTTTTCCTCAAAATAAAGTTAATAAAGTATTTTTTGTCCAGAGGTTACACTTTTATCTATACATGAGCAACTGTCGCCTTGCGTCAGTGCAACCACATGGTTGGCTTAATAGGGTTGGCCTTTATAAAGCACAATATTGGCTTTTTTATTTCAACCACCATATTGCCTTTACAAACGTATCCCATCGAGATCTATGCAGAATGCTCTAAGTTGTCTGTCTCTTCTATAATGAATCTGTTGACATACTCTGACAAACTGCCTTTTTCTACCCTAACAACTCAGCTTTCATTAGGAAGTTTCTGGTCGGTTGCTCATGACAGTGGAAAACAAAATCCAATTAGCATGAGAGCCAAAAAGGTAAATTATTCTGTTTTACAAGAGGAGCGCTCCCAAAAAAACCTGCACAACTGTTGTTTAGCACACATATTTTAGAGCATCCTATCGTATTCCATACACACACGCACACATAGACAGACGCATGTACTCATTCAAATATATGGAAATGTCAATGGACCACAAAAATGAAATAGAAAGCCTATTTTCTTTAGCGTTAGCGACACGCGGCTGTGGCATAAAGGATTTAGCAATACATTCCTCACTGCCTGTGCATTCATATGTTACAGTCATCTAGGATTGGTGGAGCGTTGCATATGGCTCTCCCCACCACTCACTCAGGCTGCAAATCAATGTCCATTAGGTGGACCTCAGTGCTCCTGTGTCATTGGACCCATTCATTTGGCTTCTGGATGGATTCCACCTTCTGGACGGAATGCCCGTTCATAAGTGAAGCAACCATAAGTACACCGTATTATGGCACACACCATATTACACCTGATCCAGAATAATGCTATGTGTACCAGTAGGTCAAAGACCTTGCAACATTTATAACAGACAATTCTATAAGGCCTAAACCCTGATGCCTACAGAAGCTTCTACCCAGCTGCATAAGATTTACAATCTCCAAAGCCTCGACCTTTGACTTTCTTTGCTCATCTTATCCCTGACAACTTTGCGTTCTACAGTTTATAGTCATGTTGCTTTTTTGCTGTTATTATTGCTCAGTACTACTGTATAATGTCTTGTCTTTGCAGTGCCCAGCCACTTAGACACCTTGTAATACAGCATGTGTCTCTCATCAAGTGTCTCATTAAGAACCCATGTACATTCATTGTGTGCATATGACAACACTGAACGGGTGGGATGCGAATGAGGAAGGAGAAGGCCTATGCCATAGTGCAGTCACCTGGCTACTCCACGCACATACAGTAGACCCAAACTGGCCAGCT
The DNA here is from genome assembly GCA_026546735.1 of Forbesichthys agassizii. NCBI lineage: Eukaryota > Metazoa > Chordata > Actinopteri > Percopsiformes > Amblyopsidae > Forbesichthys > Forbesichthys agassizii. The sequence goes on along the minus strand of JAODLL010048720.1, from coordinate 7,107 downwards.
TAATCATAGTCATCTGATGTACACAAACTTTCTCTAAAAGACCCTTGTGGCAGTTGTTGCGGCAGAGAAGAGTGAATCTCTTTAATCCGTCAAAATTTGACCAAGACCTTGAGGTTACAAGTGAGATGTCATAACATGTCATACTGTAGACTAAAGTGTGTAAAACCTAGTGTCATTGCACTATTTGAAAACATTTCATGTTTATGCAAGGCATTTCCACATAAGCATAGCTTTTACCACCAGAAAAACACAGAATTGCCTGAAAACAGCACACACATGAACAGATTTTGCCACCAGCGGCAAAAAAATGACATAATGGATTATTAGCATAAGTAGGTGTATACCCGGTTTCACTGCTCTATGTATGTGACAAGCAATCCCATTTAAATTGGATTATTTCCTTTTTATTGTTTAGTGAGCCACACAAGCACAAACCACAAACACAGATTCATGGCAGTTCATTATTCAAACACTGAAGCCATCGCCGGACAAGAAACGCAGTGGCTCTCGCCAGAGTTGGGTTATAACAGACGCCAATTGATCTTACCTCTTCTCCTGTTAGGTAATATGCAGAGAGCAGGCCTCCAACATAGCGGATGTTCACCTCAAAGAGCGAAGCCTCGCCGTTCTGTTGGAGCAGAAAGAGAGATCAGCCTCAATCTGGTTGTGTAACAGCCCAGATGTTTATGGATACAATATAAATAATATACCAGTTACTGTCATGTATATTTAATTGATATGCACATTTATGTATGCCTTTAATAATTGCCCGCTGCCCTTGAGTCAACACAGGCATACAATCACACACCCAGATAAATATTTCACATAACACCGTAGGCTGTGAACTGCAAGGAGTGTAGGCGTGTGATAACAATTACTAACGTGAGGGTGTTTAGCTCTGGACTCTAAATGAATCCAGAGGCATTTATTTGACAACTACGATAACACTATTGTTTGAGTTTCAGGCATTTGAGAACACAGTCATACTGGTCTCTCCCCTAACTGAACTGCTCACTGTTACTTTTGTTCAATGCTTTTACTTAACTGAACCTCTTTCCCTCTTTAATTGGTTTAATTGCTGTCATTTGATAATTGTGATAATGTTGGTGGTTTATTTCCATTTCAGCTAAAGTGACACTAACCGCAGGGGCCATTTATAAATGGAAGCTGAAAACAAAGAGACTGACATTCCAGACAGGACACATTTTCAACATTTCTGCAGCTAAATGTAAGAAGTGTCTGTCATTTAACTGAATGAAATAGACAACAAACAACAATGAATAATGATCTTTTGTAAAGTGTACTTGCGTCATTAGATACTACAGGTGCACACAACCGTCAAGACTCTTTGTGACAAATAAAAACAGACAATTAAAATATATTAAAATACATTTAAAGCCCCTGAGATTTCAGGCTGAATTTCATTCAAGTGTACTGTGGCTCTCTCCCTTGAATACATGCTGTACACAGTTGAGTCGTTGATGAAAAGTGAAATTGACCATTAGACAGGAGGTTTAGTAGTGTTGCACTTGCTTATGGTGGACAAAACATAGCATATCTAGTACACAGACATACAGCCAATTCCAAAAGAAACAATGGGTACACAATATTTATCCCGGTACGACACATTTAGGGTCAGTATAGGCCTATGCAGTATTGCCTGTGCACTGTAGCTCAGAGAGCGAGAGAGAAGGAATGCAGAATTCAAAACAATATGACTTTTCTTTTTCAAGTTTCAGTAACATCTGTGCATGCAAATGCTCTGCTTCTATTTAACCTGGTGTATATACTGTAAGGATTTAATCGTTGTACTGGTGCATGATGTCTGTAGTATTACTTGATCCTCAGCCCAGTACCAGCCATCTGAAGCCTTGATCTCCGATACCCTTGGTGTGGTGAATAAACATCGACGCAGACACAGATCATGCGACTTCCTTTTTTGTTAAGCCAATTTACATTGTCTAGTTAGCATCTCTGAATGATCTCTACATCAAACTTCAGCCTAAGGTCAAATACAGACGTGTTAAACACACAGTATGAAAGAAGATAAAAAATGATAGGTACGTGCCTTCCTTTAACAAGATGCAATATTCCACTTTAATTAGCACCTCTTTTGATAGGTGGAGCTTGAGTGGTCTGGTACTTAGTGACTCGAAGACCCCTTGAAAAGGAAATTGCTATCTCTAGTGTGGATGATAAGAGAAGCGTAATTGGGTGGCATAAAGGGCAAGCGCTTTCTTCTGAAGCCAATGGGCAGTAACTGACATTTGTTCAGTGTTATCATTTATCATTTATAAATCCTTTGTTTACAGAATATACCTTCATTTTTACAATATGTAACTTATATATGTAACTTAAGGTACTGACCTCCTAATACGATGGTAAATGGACGCCATTTATATATGGTAGTACTTTTATAACCCACAAGCCACTTAAAGTGCTTTACTGTAGCCTACATCACTTTCACCCATTCACACCCTGACGCATGGTTTAACAGTTCAACACATGGAGCAGTTAAGGTGTCACCTTGACACTTAACCAGGAGGAAGTGAGGATCCAACCAGCAACCTTTTGGATCTTCAGGTGACCCGGTGGAAGGGGGTAGGGTACTCCATCAAAGTAGATAAAGGAAAATCCAGGTTTAGTTTTACAAACCGTGGTAATTTATGTGATTCCCTGCTCAGTAACCAAGGTAACGTAATTGTAGTGTGTGATCAACGGGAAACGTAATTATGTTTTTTTCCTCTTTAAATCAAAGCACAACTATAACTAAAATGTTATACAATTAACAAATGTACTTCTTATTTATGGTCTGTTTTCTTGTGATAACAAGATCATTAATTTGTTATCTTGAGAAAACAATGCAAGAAAACGATACATTGTTTTCTCGTGATAACATATTTTCAGCTGCTTCGTTAGGCATAGGGTAGCATTGGTAAAGACGCCCCCCCCCCCCTCCCCGCTTCTAATTATCCTGTTGACCACTGGATGAAGCAAATGTTTATTTCAGCTATTTTCTTGGTAGTGACCTTGCTAATGTTAATTAGCTAATTACTTAAGAAGCAAGATGAAGGCAGGAGGGCCACTTACCCCACCAGGGGGGGCATTTTACCCCGTCATCCGGGAAGTTAGCTTCTTTTCTAGATTTTGCATTTTGTTTTAAAATAACAAAGTTGTAGTCATTTATGATTTATTAATGCTCTAAATGTGTTTACCTAAGCATATTGAAAATACATATTTGAAAAAAAAATGTCGGGCTTCTTTCCACGCTACTCTAATGTATTTGTACAAAAATAGGATGATAAATAAATGTACAAGCCCCAGATAGATAAAGTTCAATCATGCTGTCCTCGAAAATAATTATGATAATGTTTTAACATGAAAAGGAGAATTAAATAAACTGAAATTATGATGTAGAGTAATTAGCTGGGTTTACATGGACACTTTTGTTTCCGAATGGAATCTTTCTGAATCGAGTGCTTTTGGTGCACACACATCGTATTTGCAGCACACCTGCCAGCAGTTTAATCAAAATCCCAGTTTTTAAGTGTTATCTATTTATTACATGAATGCATATTACATCAGACTATAACATCGTAGCAAACTTATTCATTCATTATAATAAATAAGAATAACAAATCTTGGATTCGATCACACAATCCAAAAATGCTATAATTACAAACCACACCGCTTATCTAACTGCCCACCTGTGCACAGGCTTCAATAGGCTATTCTACCTCTCTCTAATAACGTCATCTTTTATGTTGATTTAATTCCTTTTCATATTATAACAATCATGTTATTTTTGAAAGTATTAAGCATTATTGAAATTGCCCAGAATAAAATGTTTTTATTTTATTCATTATTATCTTTTTTATAAAAATGGAGAGGGGTCTGACTGCAGACCTCCACTGTGAGTCGCGTCCGGTTGCAAGCTCCACTCTGAGTAGAGCTCCACTGGGTCGCTTCCAAAATAGACCTTTCTTTTGTTTCCGTCACATTTTTGTCACATGATGCATGACATCGGTAGACAAAGGTACATATGACTGATGAGTATTATCCAAAATATTGAAAAAGTCTGAATGCACTGCATATGTTTTGCACTTGTTCACTGTCTATTAGCCCTTTTCACACATTTTACAGGGATCGTTCCTGCATGGGGTCATTTGTGAATGGAAAGAGGGATCGAAATACCTGTATATCTGCTTCCACAATTTCCCACCTCAGGTCCTAGTTACATTACAGGGAAAATACCGGTATGGCTGTGATGTGATGCAAGAAGTGTTGACTGGAGTGAGCAAACCAATCACAATACTGCATTTTACAACAGCTACAAATAAATAGTTATATGCTTTGAACATTCTCCTTTAGACTCATTTAGAATTAAATAGTTTCAACAGCAATTTCTAAAACGTGTGCACTATTTGCACTATAACAGATGTATGTATGTTGTATAAACATAGGCTATAAATAGCCTGTAGTAAAAAGATTAGCATAAGATACATAAAACATAAATTACATATATTTGATGTAAAAACGCAAATTGCGCAAAGCAAGCTCAAAAGTAAACTGAAGTCTCCTCAAAATTTACATTTATATACGGTGCTTGGCAGCAACCATAAAGTGTTGTATTAGCTACCGCCATCTGCTGCACAGTCCAGGCTATTGTAACTATGCCGTTATTAACACGATGCCAGACGATGAATTGACAAACACTTGGACAGTCCCTGAGCGCCGATAAAGGAGTTAGTATCTTTGTTACGTTTGAGGAATGAATTAAACTTTGACAACATGACACAACATGAGTTATTCAAGGCACTTTCTGTGTTCTTGGTGGGAAACTCCCCCGGCCTTACTCCATTCACAAAGGTAACTTCATGAGAAGAAACATGTGACATTATCAACCAATCATAGGGTGCATATGGAGCCAGTAGGGTGTTTTTGCACAAGTGATCTTTTGCTGTGGTTTTGCACTAGTAGCATTACACAGCGAAAAGCCCAATAAGGTGCTCACATCTCTCATTTTTCAACAGAAGAATATTGTGATCTGTGTGCAACATAAATATTGTTGAAAAAGATGTAAACATGTCCTTTTTGCAACAAAGGAATTTAGATTCTCATAAAACACTTTCTAAAGCATCAATCATGTCGCACGCTGTGACGTTACTGGGCAACAACAACAACAAGGTTAATGTGGGACTGATATTTTTTCTGTCAGCTGAAGCAGTGATACAGTATTTCTTGAGACATTGTGCCAGTCCCTGGCAGGACTGAGTCGTCTTGCCAACCCCGAGATGTGCGGCCCATTCTATAATGACCCGAAGATGGCAGTGATTAGGAGTGGAGTGTCAATCTGTCTCTGGTGATGGAGGCATTCAGCAAGACAGGATTGAGGTACTCTGGCTGAAGGCAGTAATGCTGACAAAGGATTTGCTGATTATACCAAAACATCACAATGCAGGCACTAAATCACTCAGCAAGCTGTGTGTTTTAGTTCCCATTATAACAATAACCTATTTGCTCATCTACAAAAACAGAAACATTTAAATTATATTTACAATTTTATGTTTTTATTTTGCTTAGTGCTCAGGAAAAGGTTCCAATACAATGCAAAAACATGTAATAAATAAATAAAATATGCAGACCTGCATCAAATTTCAGAGCGCATCATTTAATGAAAATATTAACTCAAAGCTCTAAACGTTACCTACATTCAAATAAAAGAACACTTATGTAAATCAGTGTAATCCACCCAATGCAGACACAAATAAAGTGATGTTACATAAAATGAGTTATTTTGGCTGTGCACATTAGGTTGTTCCCAATTTTGATTGCATTTTTCAGGATAATCTTTAGCATCAATCATTAATCCATGGTTCTTCATAAGAAATGGCTATTTAATGAATCACTACCATACACTTTCTAATGGACAGCAGAGAAAATATTTTATTTAGTGTTCACCCCAGACACTAAATGGAAGTGATGTGTTTGCACCAGAGAGCAAGATTACTCAAAGCATGATGCAGCTGTGGGTGGTTGAAACTCGCTAAAATGCAGTGGCGGCTCCGGCCAAATATCTCAGGGTGGGCAATTGTTTTGGTGACCCATTCAATAGGTAAATTAAAGGTACCTGAATATATAATTCTAGAGAAAGCTTGTTGATCAAAACAAAATCACCCCTCCCATATAGGAGTGGATGCACAATATATTGACTCAGTATCTTTATCACAATATCACCTTGCAGAATTTCATATCAAATGTTGCAGGATGTACAATATTCTGTTTATTTTGTGCAATGCCATACCCACCATTAAGGTCACCGAGGTCTGGACCTCGGTATTTTCTCAGAGGTATATAATAAAACTTGTGAAAGAATTGCTTAAAAATAACACTACTTTGGATCTGCAAAGATATCTTATTTAGCAAAGATAAGCAACGTCGTCGTTTGATCAACACATAAAACTAGACTATATAAAGGATTACTGCCGTGGAGCGAGTGAATGATCGTGTCATCCCACCCACGACACATCAGTCCTTTGATTAACAGAGGCTCGAATACGAGGCTTAAATACAAGGCTCTGTGAAATTAGTCGCAGATCGCTCTAAAAGTGCCCAGTGCATTTTTCTAGCATAACGAAAAAAGTTAGATTATGCCGAAGTGTTGTCTAGGTAACTTACTGTAGAATATTTATATAGCGGAGCGAACTGCTTGTAGTTGATGCCAAATATCCCCAGAGATCATCATCTGAGGAATAGCTCCGGTGAGTTTGTGTGTGTGTGTGTATATGTGTGTGTGTGTGTGCGTGTGTGTGTGTCTGTGTGTGTGTGCAACTTGTGCTGCGTTAACCCCTTAAATGCCCAAAAATGGACAACATTATATGTTTTTTTGTTGTATCAGACAATCAAAATTCAATTATATGATATTATAATATAACTTTGTAGGAGAAAAAGTCAGCCATCTCATATGACAGCTTCATGGCACACATAACAGACAGGAGCAAGAAAGAGCAATCTTTCATGTTACTAATATGAATATACACTCACCTAAAGGATTATTAGGAACACCATACTAATACTGTGTTTGACCCCCTTTCGCCTTCAGAACTG
>JAODLL010048699.1:0-19710 GCA_026546735.1 Forbesichthys agassizii | reverse complement strand
TCCTTGTACCACAGCAGACCTTTACCAGTTTATACTGGATAGCCACTGAATCTTCAGTAGCCCCGCACCCCCCCCCCCATCCCCCGATGAACGCGCGCACACACACACACACACACACGCACACACACACACGCACACACACACAACAAAGCTCACAGAGTCCACAGCAGAATGTAGAGGGATCATTGCAATGATAACCCCCCCTACCCTTCCCAAGTGAAATTCTTCCTCGCACGGGGTAGTGAAAACAGGACTGCCGAGGCCCTGCCCTGCTCTCTGTGAAGGCAGGTATGTGACAGGAAGCAGTGGCTTTGTGGCTCATCTTGCCGTCTGTCTAAGTAGTGCCTGTTACTTTCTCTGGTTGTTTCTGTCTCAGTGACTCTGAGCAGATGGCCAAAACAAAGCACGCTCATGTATTTCCTTGGTCAAGTCACACGCCAAGCGAGGTCTCGGAGGTCATTCTTTGTCCTATGCCATCTACTGTATACCTTGCTATACTATACGTGCTTCAAACTTAGCAGTGGTTATGCGGCCGTATACACTGGAGTACATAATATGTGACATCAGTTGTCTTCAGTCTCACGGGAGCAGGCTGTCCTTGTCAGGTATTAGTCAGAAGGAGCGTGGTTGTTTTTATGCTGCCGTTTATACAGCGCTGCTGCTGCTGCCTGGAGGAATCGCTGCCACTCCAGTCAAGGTAATAACGACAACTGGAAGGGTTTTGTTGCCCCGCCTCCCCCCTTTGATTGTAGCGTTTTGTTTCATTAGCGGGAGATGTCTCTGATGAGGCGAGAGCGAGACGACACAGCGGACGCTCCCTGCCTCCACGTCATATGTTCACTCTCACTTCCTCCCACCTGTTCTCTGTCCTTCTGTCTCTCTCTCTCCCTCTCCCTCTCTCCCTCTCTCTCTCTCTCTCTCTCTCTCTCTCTCTCTCTCTCTCCCTCTCTCTCTTTCTGTTGCTGGCTAGCTAGCTAAAGGCAGGATAGGATTAGCCCTGTAGAACTATTGTTACATGTGTTTTGCCTGTCCCAGACTACAGTTAATTGCAAGTAATTATCGCGATGCCATTTCGTTTGACTAATTGTCTCCTTCAGGACACTAATCCCTGCCTCCTCTGTTCTGGTAGCTGTGTGTTTGTGTGCAGGTGTGCCTGTTCGTATTGTTTAGCTAGGGTCTCATTTGAATAATGCAGCATTGACTGTACATGATCTCAGGTTGCAGACAAGTTACAACTCCACAGTCTCGATGAGAGCAACCGTATCCAGTTTTAAATCAATTTTAAGGACAATGGTCCACACATTCAGTCTTCTCCAACGTGTTTTTCAGTTTTGCTTATGAGCTGAAATCCTCTGTAGAGATAAGGGCCCTACCAGCTACCATTTATAATGGCATAAAGAGCTTCTCATGATTAGATGAGACGATTGGGATGATTAGATAATTAGATAGAAAAGATGCTATTATAAGGGTGGGAAGACAGACGATTTCTTGCAGATTTCTGCTGCTAATTATGCTCTAATATTGCCTTCTCAAATGATTATAGTGTATTTTGCAGTGGGAGCAAGTAGCCTATGACCTAGCCTTTTATTAGCATTACCGTATTTATTACTTGCAGTTGAGTTTTGGACACAAGCTTTTAATTTGAATCCAGAATAGGGCATGCCAGTTGTACACACTTCACTTGCATGAGTGGTTTACGCTACTGTAGGTAAAGTAGACTATTCTAAACTGTTCATTTTAAAGTAGATTTACTAGAAACTACTTTCCCATAAATTGTGTACATCATGTTTGATTAACCTCTCCCGCCATCACCCTGTCTGGCTCCCATACAACACAGGTCATCCGTTCAAATCGCAATATATTTCAGGAGTTACAGGGCAGGAGATGGCAGATCACCTTGTCCCTACCCTGCGCCTCTACCTGCTTGTGTCTTTTCTGTAACAAACTGTAACCTGCATCCTATTTCATTTCCCTGAGAGCTGATTGGATTTGTGATGGTCGCCCCGTCTCCCTGTGGCTCAGCTCTGACAGAGCAGCAATCTCTTTAACACCAGCCGACAGATATGATAATGTACACAGGCTTTATTGTCAAGTGACTGGGGGGCAGCACGGCCGCCCAGACAACACACACACGCACGTGTGTTCCGTATCTTTATCCTTCGTTCTGCACACTGTTCCTCTCTGTCTCTTCTGCGTCAGTCCCTTGTTTAGAAGAGACCCCAGTGAGGGCCTCAGGCTACAGACTCTCGTGCTGACTCTAAATGCAGGCGTGTAATGACAGATTTTTATTTCAGCTAATACACTTTGAGATATTGCTGGCATGTGTCGTAGAGCAGTAATGTATCACGTTGATTTGTGTGTGTGTGTGTTTGTGAGGATCCCCAATGTAGCTCATAGTCTTTTGTTATTTCTTTAGAAAATGGGGTTAAGTCCTGTAGAACAAAATGGAAGAAATGGATCTGTGATGTACAACACATCACAGACAACTGCACCAGTGAACAATATTGCTTACAAATGTACCATGTTGATCTCCTACATGAGAACCTGCAGGCATATTCTATTGTGCCCAATAAAGGCCTTTAGCAAATCTTAAAGGTGTGGTCAGTCATTCTTGCTAACTTCGAGCTCAAATCAAAACAGCATCGCTCTGCGGTCCTCCGCGGGCGGCGCATCACATGTCGAAATGCATTGTCAAGCAAAGCGTACTGCTACGGCTTCGTTGATACGAGTGGGATTCCACACTTTGTTACGAAACCAGGGCTGTGTAGAAGTAGAATTGTATTTGTCCAACACACACAGAAAATGTAAGCTAGCAATGCAAGCTAGCAAAATGCGAGGAGATATGTGTTAAATTTGACAAAAGGTGCATTAGCTTACAATTAGCTCGCAATAGCTTACCTTACCTTTTAAGTTAAATAATTATATTGACCAACATATGACAAGCAGGACCTGTGACAAGATCTCCCTTCACATTCACTATTATGGTCTCATCAGCTAATATTTTCTGCTCCATTTTTCCTTGTCATCGTGTCAAGGCTGTTGAAAGCCTTTCTTAACATCAGTACAAAGAATGCATACCAAGTTATTTTTTAACATTTTCGATGATGAAGGAATGCAGCAGAAAAATAGGGAGTAAATATATTATCTCTCTTGGGTCCTAATTCAGCCGTTCTGTTTTAATGCGCTGTCCATTAAATCAATATATTTAGAGCGGCCTCTCCTCAATGCGGGCCAGCTAAGCAGGTACTTAATTTTAGTGTAGTAATTAAGGGCCCATTTGGAGTGGGACCTGGTGGCCCCTACTGGCCTGGAGGAGCAGGGTTGTTTTAATTAACTAATATGACCGCAGCTGATTGGGCAGTAAGTAATATAATCATAGCTGATTGGTCAGTAACCTGTAGTTTGGCACGGCAGGCAGGGAAACACTGTGGAAGGAGGGAACTGTAGAGTACGAGGGCGACAACAGCGGCAGATGTGCTGCGATACTGGAGGGCTCAGCCGCTCTGGTCATGTTCGATCCACATCCAAATGATATGCATAACAAAAGGGAAAGGTTCCTAAAGGTTTCTTCTTTCTAATTCCATTTGGCACTTCTCCATCCACACCCCAGAGCACGTCATAGGAACTCAGTCATTAGGGAATTGCTCCCATGACCACAACAAGGATGGTTAAACTAGCGACATATTAAGCCACTAACTGTTTATTTGTCTTCCTCTGTGCGCAGTGTATTCTGGGATTTGTACTGCGCTGCTCCTGACCGGAGAGAGACATGCGAACACTCCAGCGAGGCCAAGGCTTTCCATGATTATGTGAGTGAGCTTCACCAAGCCGACTGTTGTGTGTGTGTGTGTGTGTGTGTGTGAGTTTGCTCTGGGGTACGTGCGCGTGCGCACGTACACACACCTACACACACACATACGCACACACAGACACAGACACACACACACACACGCAAACACAAACACAAACTACTACAAATACATTTTACATGCAAAGTACATACATCCATACCGTATTTCCACTCGTACAGAGGCTGTTCTTTGTCAGATGATGCTGTAGTTCTCTCTGCTTGCAAGTGTATCTTAGCCTCTGTTTTGAAAGGGATAGATTGTGGACCGGCTTCTGTGTGCTGAAGCATGCTCTCAGATATGCAGCCCGAGTGCTCGCTAGTTATATATTCTATGTTTTAGGATTCCAAGTCAAAGAGAAAATCCTTATTCTAATATAACTTTTTGAACACAATCTGTCATGAGTAGATAAGAGCCCTTTACTGACTATAGAAGGATAAAAGAGTATCTCAGCTGTCGACATCACTTCCCCAGCCACGATCCCTGACCCCCCGCATCATGCCTAAACTGCCTGGTGGAGGTCGAAGGTCACAGCGCTGCCTGGCATTTTATTGGTCCACTCGTGGCTTCAATAAAGGTCAGAGCACATGAAGCAGCTGTTTGAGTGAATGAGCGCAATAACATGAAAACACTCCCACAGACACACACACGCGCGCACGCACAAACGCACACTAACATACACGCATGCATCACATGCACAAATACACTCGGAGCTGCTTCAAGCTTTGTGGACCCTTGAGGGTCTCCTGAAAGGTCATGGTCTCTGCGGCCCTTGTGACCCCCATCTTCTTGAGAGATGGAGCAATCGCTCTGTATCTTATATAGAAAAATAATATAACACTTGCATAAACAGATGATACATGGTTCCTCTGAAGGACTGATTGGGACTCAGCTCTCATTGTATTTAAATACAAGTGTCTTTACTGGCTCACACTCTGACTGGACTATCTACTGTTTCAGACACACGATGCTGTAAAGATCGTCCTTAGTCTCCTCACCATACATTAACCTGAATGCTCCCTTTAAACATGTGTATGCACATTCAATATTGGCATTGCATTTCCTTGGATGTGTTTGAATATGGATTATGTGAGGTTTTATGATGGAGACTGGACACACTGTATTAACCACTAGATTAGCATTCCACCAGGGCAGCAGTGAAACCTGGAATGGATTAGAGGTTCTATTCTTACCAACAGCATTTCAATCAGGCTGGTTTTAGTTAATGGCCACAAGGCCATCTCTCATATATAGTTATGACAGCAGACATGTGAACAGTTGACAACTGAACAAATTATATTTGTTGTGTTACGTATACGCTTGAGCGTGCGTGCCGGCACCTGTGTGTGTGTGTGTGTGCATGCGTTAGAATACTGTAAAATGAATTATATGGTTAATTAAACCTAGTAGTTAATTAAATCTGACAACTGTGCCTAATTAATCTAAATGCCATATAATTTCCAACACCTTTCTCCAGAGGTAGGCCAGCTGGATACCTGTGCTTCAGCTCAAAGTACATTGAGATGACAGGTCTGCATGCTGTACGGTAACTCTTGCCTGCCACTTAAGAAGCGGTAAGCCACTGTAAGAACACTAAAATAAACCCTATCTAAAGTGACTGAAAGGAGCAGCACGAGCTGACCAAATGTAAAACAGTCCATCTGTTCTATCACAAAACCCGAGAGACATTTATGAATCCTGCTGTGCATCAAAAAGGTCTGAGAACTGTTGTGTGCTGTTGATCTTGTGCACGTGTGCGTGTGCACACACACACACACACACACACACACACACACACACACACACACACACAGCTTCAAGATTCATGTCCGGACTTTCTTGACCTATGACCTGGCTCAAGTTCATGAGGTCAGGGGCGATGAATGAAGCTGATTTGTAATGCAGTATTGCTGTGACAGGAACAGAAGGAGGAGGGAGGGGGGGGGTGAAATCAAATTTAGTTTCTGGCTCTACATATATTTATTATCACGCGCATTATACAATATTTGTATCCCATTTCTGGAGGTAGGACCCTATTTTATTTATTTGAATAATAATTTAAATATATTAAGTTGAATTTATTTATATATATATATATATACTTTTATTCTAATATATATATATATATTAGATATATAATAGATATATATTTATTAATGTACTGTGTATGTGTGTATGGCCATGTGTGTTGCACATAGGCATGTCAGGTGTGTCTCTTGGCTGTGGAGGTTCTGACAAGTTTAATGTGTGTGTGTGTGTGTGAGAGAGAGAGAGAGAGAGAGAGAGAGAGAGTTGAGGCGTGAGTCCCCTGGGCCGTTAACGGCACTGTCTGTCTCTGATTAACTGGGGTTCCTTGGTCCTTGCAGACTGACGGTCTGATCAAGTCTCTATCACGTTCCTTGGCTGATAAGCGCTCCTTTGCTCCCCTGAGTCCCCCTACATCACAGGCTGGGAAAAAAACAGCTCCCATGGCTCACACACACTCAACTGTGTGTGTTGCTCGGGAGGAGCTGTGAACAAGAACCTGTCACAAAAACCTATTCTAGGATTGGCTGGTTGTCGCAGATTTTCAGTGTCCGTTTGTTGTGAAACGATGGGAACAGAGATCTGGGCTGTACTGTAATACTGAGTTGCATTCTACTACCTGGTATTAATTATATTCCCAAACTACAGTACATAGGGCTAGAGCTGCCGACTTGGATACTGGTTTGATTGGGCTCCGTTTGCCATAGTTTGGCCTGGTTTAAACATGCCACTTACTCAATGCCCTACTGTTGATGCATATAATGCAATAAATTGTGGGTTGTTTTTGCCTGCTAGGAGGACACGTTGTATTCCCCTATTCCCCTGGTCATTTCAGTGAGGTATGTGGGCTCACCAGTTTGGGAAAGATAATGGAATATAATGTGTTAATCCTGAGATCTGGGGAGCGGCCGACGGCTAATCCAGGGAATTGTGGTGGGATTGGAGCCCTGGCTAGACTCCCAGAGCTGGAGAACTGTGACTGGGTGGATTTGGCTTCAAAACCCTGGATGGCAACTGCCGCTGTCACTGCCACTAACAAACACTTAGACATGCAGGCACACTTGTGTCTACCTCATACTCCCACACATGCATTTTAGCACACGCACAGTAAAGGAGATGATATGATACTGTATTATTAAATGCTGAAAGCCTTAAGTCTTGTGCTGCCTAAAGTATTTTAAGTGACTCTTTAATTAAGACTCTTGTAGTCTTAATTGTTTGACATATTCTACTCATTCTTCTACGCTGTGCTTTTATTTATTATTTTAAATCATTATGTCCTCAATGAAAGCCCCACATCACTTGTCGCTCTTCTGCTTGGATTTTGATGTTCCTCAATTGAACGCTCTGTTGAGGAAATGTGTTGAATTACAAGAAACATGGCACATCTTTAGTAACTCAATGTGAATGATTAAAAGAGCCGAGCTTTGTGATGAGGAAAATCAGACACATTGAAGAGCACGCACGAACAGGCATATGCACACATATATTCACAGAATACAGAAGAATGCTGTCTGTTTCTCTCTTTCTGACACACACACACACACACGCAGACGCTCCCAGGCCAGATAGACAGACGGACACACTTTCATGAGGCAATACAGTTGGCCTTGTTGTGGCAGACATTTTGCTTTGGTTGACCCAGAGGTTGCGACCCTCATTCATCTGCAATGTCAGCGTGACACCGGTGCCTGTAGACTGTCACAGATTTAGAGACACTGTGCGTCACCACTGAGCCATCAGCTCTGGGCTCTGTGATGATTGTCCAGACGTTATTCTTTCTCTCTCCTCTGCTGTGTTGTTCTGTATTCACACAATGCATTAACTCAATCCTAAAAGTATTCACTGCAATAATATGTTCATTCAGAAATGCTTATGTTTTCAATGTTTTGAGCTGCCATTGTAGAGGCTTTATATACAATATTTACGGTAGGTCTTACAGGTAGGTCTTTTCTGACATGTTGTCTGCATGCATTTGTAAATAAGATTAGAAAGATCCATCATTTTGTCAAAAGTCTGTGGAAATTAAATTAATTACGTTCACTGTATGGTCATGAAAAGACGGCCTAGGAAACGGAGTTGAAAACGTGACTACAGATTAGACCAAAGGATGTTAGCTGCTATGTTGCAATGGGTTAAACATTTGTCAGGCTGCACCACTGCAACAGGTGGCACAGGAGGAGGAGTACCACTTTGTAAACAACCACTGATGGTCAAGGCATTGTCACGTGCCATTCCTCCTTCTGTACGCATGGACCCACCGTCCAACCACGTGCCTCTTTCTAATGACATCGTCACTCTTAATGATGTTCATCTTTTATTAGTGCTTCCCCCTGAGCTCTTTGTCTGTAATTCTAAAAACTGAACTAATAACATCACACATCTCTCCTCCACCTGCTTGCATACAGTACTCCAGAGAGAGAGGGAGAGGGATGGAGAGAGAGGGAGAGAGAGAGAGGGAGAGAGAGAGAGAGAGATGGAGGCAGAGAGAGAGAGAGGGATGGAGAGAGAGGGAGAGACTGTGCCATCTAACCACCAGCTGCTTCTATTGTTATTTACACAACATTGACTTGCTATGTCTCTCTGTTGTGTCCTTCTCTCTCTCTTTAACTGTCTCTCACCTGTTCTGTGCTGTGTCATGGAGTGTAGGCTGCAGGCGCTGAGTGGGAGAAGTCTGTCTTTGCGTCCCGCGTGTTTTTTACAGTAGCCCTTGTCGTCGTGTAAAGGAAAAGGCCAGTCGACGTCAGTGTGTGACGTTTGCTGTGCATCTGAGGCAAAGCCCTGAAAGTGGTGACCTCGAGGTGTGCGTGCGTGCGTGCGTGGCGGTCTGGAGGTGACAGAAGACACAAGATCAAACATCATTTCTGATTCCCTTCCATGCAGGTTCATTCTGGGCGAGCTTAAACATCGCCCGGGTTCCGTGTGTGATCTTGGCTCTCAACGTGTGTGCTTGTGTGTCAGGGGGAGGGGTAGAGTGAACAGGGGAGAATGGGGGGCATGTTTGTGTGAGAGGAGACAGCAGAATGCACTGGGGACTGTTTGACGTCTGCACGCCATGCGCTACCTGTGCATTTACATTCTGCTGGATAGCACCCACCCCCCCCCGTCCATCCGTCCCTCTCAGCAAACCGCTTTGCTAAGACGCACACTATGAGGAGGAGATGATGATAATGATGATTATTCTAAAACTAAGAATACCTAAATGCTGATATACATGAAACAAAATATATATATATTATATGTGTCTGTGTGTGTGTGTATCGTCTGTGACCTGTAAGGGGGTCCCGAACCCCTATTTAGACACTATTTAGACGCTTTTCATCCCATTATGCAGATGGAAGCTCGCACCATTGAATTTCCTTATACCACTTCGTCATGAACGGCCTTAGTAGCAGCATCATCAACCTAACATTTAAACCGTTGCAATAAATGTTCATCTCTCTGCTTTTGAAGCTAGTGTGTTTCCTACTTTTGTTTCTTATCATTGCTGTAACTACGAGGAAACACATCGCGGTTCAGTAATTGAAAGAAACGTACATCAGGCCTTCCACCTTCCTTCGTCACCTGTTTTCAAGGGGAAATTGAAGGGCATGGTTCTGGTGTAACGAGGTGAGGTGTAATGCGTCTATGTAATCTTGTCCATGTTGTTTCTATGGCAAAGCTTGCCTCTCCTGACTTTCACCACACTCACTCTCTCACGAGCACACGCACGCACACACACAGACACACACACACACACGCACACCTTTTGAAGTTTGCCAGCCCTGGCAACTCTCAAAACACATCCAAACATCTATAACATGAAAAGAGCCATTTCTGCATAAAGTGGCATAAATTACTGCAATTATGATGCTTATGCTGTCTCTGCTTTTTGCTTAGCCAGAGTTTTTCCCTCGCAGCGTTGCGTCCCAGGCTGAGTAAAGATGAGGCACCTTGATACGAGGTTGTGACAACCCAAGATGACTCATCTGTAAACATTTTAATCTATTGTTTACCGCATAGTTGCAACTGTACTTCAATGTGAAGTTAAACTGCTTCGAAACTCAATTCTTCGATTGAGTTTTCCAGCTGTGTGGCGCTCCAAATCTCCTCTCTCTCAGTTAGTCTTGGAGCGGCACTCCATTACTGCCATCTCCTATTAGGCGCACAAGCCTGACAACACTTATAGGGATTGTCAGGCAGGTCCCAGGGAGCGAAACCTATCTTAAAACATACAGCATGGCTCGGGAAAACCAGAGAAAGTGAGAAGCCATTTTATTTCCTTCCACTAAAGCTCTGAAAAACGTCAACACTCACTGGTGTTCCTGCAGTTTGACATGAGACACAAGCTGGACTTCAGACTTCCACACTAATTTGTCATCACTGTGGGTGGGTAGTGTGCATACGTTTGCATGTACATATGTACATATACTTTTGGTCATGCTGTAGAGGAGCTGAAGCTGTGGCAGGTTTCTGGCAGGGTCATTCTTGTGTTTTTCCTCTCTCATCATATTTTTTTTCTTCACACAGACAAATGCACGTGCATACGTGCACGCGTGCACGCACATACTATTGCCCTCTTTCTCCTTCTTGCTTTGTGGCCATGGGCAGGCTTGTAGTTGGCAGACGGTGCCTCCTGCCTGGAGCGTGCATGCTCGCGCACGTGTGTGTGTGTGTGTGCGCGTGCTCTGTCTGTTGTATAGCTCTGCCATGCTTGCCAGTCTACCAGTCTCAAGTACCAGCTGGGCACCCGAACTCAAACCCAAAATAAACTGGACATGCTGTCCATAGGCCTGTGTGTGCGTATGTGCGCGTGTTCGTGCGTGTGTGTGTGTGCTGATGTTGATTGGACACTGTTTGAGTCTCATTAAACCAAGTAGTGAAACAAACAGGCCTTGAATGGCTGAGACGGTCTCCTGTCTCAACTTTGCATTACACTGAGACCCTCCCTGCTAGGATTAAACACTCAAACAATTACAAAGCCTTATTTGCTATTTAAATTCTTCTAAATGCCGACTTAATCCCCATATTCTGAAGACATCAGTGGTGAAAGGCAAAATAAATTTAGAGAGCAATCTAATTCGAGCATCAGTTTGGCTTCCGTTAGCTATTATAACATTTACATAAGTTTTAGGCGGGAAATGAATGAGTTGTGGCATGCTTGCATTATATTTGTTCCTGGTGAAGCCATATTTTCCATATGTTGGGCTGATCTTGGTCTGACCAGATATAAGATATAGGATGTATATATAACACACACACACGCATATCTTTCAAACATTAGCATTATGTACTCACACTTATGTGTGTGTGTGTGTGTGTTATGCACTTGAATGTTTTCCCATAAGTGTGGCAAGTGTTCCTTTACTGCCACCAGGGGTATATTTACAGACAGTGACTTTAATGCAGTGTAATGATTATTTTTATCCCAGGTACTTGGCCAAGCCCTTCACTGAGAGCAGAATGACTCCCTACTGGCCCGCTGATTACCTCTGTGACTATACTGCTACACCTGCCCCCACCCCAGCCCACCCCACTCCCCCCTCACCTCCCTCCCTCCCTCTCTCTCTCCCCCCCCCCCCCGCAGTATCACACATTTACCCCAAATACAGATAACCGCTTTCTCTCTTTATTACACTTTTGTCCCTATTGACATAGGCTCTCATCCCTTTTCTCTTCCAGTCTCTCTCTCCACAGCGTTTCACTCCCTCTCCTTCTGACCACGACGTCTCTCTCTCACTCCCCCATTCGCCTATGTCCTCACCTCCTTCCCCTCTGTCTGCACGCCTCCTGTTCTCTCCTTCTGCACTTATTTGCCTTATACCTTGTCTGCCTTTAATGCATTCTCAATCTCTGGTCTCTCTCTCACACACACACACACACACACAGGTGTTGGTTCTGCAGTATGTGGCTGGACGTCACACTTGGAATAACACACTGACATTTGGTATTAGCCCAGGCTCACGCTCCACTGGTGTCCCACCAGTCTTTGTCCTGTCTCGTCACAGTCAGGGTGCTGCGCTGGGCGACACTCAGAAAAACAGGATAGATACCACTGGTTAACACCATCACCAGTGATGAGCCTCTATAAAAGAAACAGCTAATGACAATAAAAAGAATTGCAATCACATTTTTTTAATGGAAGTGGACATGAGCGTATTATTGTGTGTTATTGTAAATTGTGTATGTGTGTGTGTGTGTGTGTGTGTGTGTGTGTGTGTGTGTGTGTTAATGAGCTTGTACTACCGGCTGAGCTCCGACTCTATTTCAGCCCTAAGGTCACAGTTGGGTCGAGGCTGCCAGTGTTTGCTGTTAAGGCCAATTCTTCAGAGGGGCCCAAATCCAGAAATCCACATCAGGCATTTAGCTCTACTTTGTAAAGCACCAACCTCTCACCACAGCTCTGCTGGCTGGGCCTGAGCCAGATCAGATGTTTGTTACTGATTATTAAAGCCAATGTCTGTGTTTGTTTACCAACACTGTTTAGATATCGATTCTGTCTGTGTGTGTGTGTGTGTGTGTGTTTGTGTGTGTGTGTGTCCACGAATGTCATCGAGTGAGCAGAGCCTTGGTACTCAGTACATTACCTTTTGCCCTTTGGTCCTAAAACAATCAGTATTACAATATACATTATTATGTATGGAGGTGGGTGGTCCTGGCTCACAGTCAGGACCAGAGCATGGTCTGATTGGCGTATATGGTGTATAGTACATCAAATCCTTTCTGTTTAGTGGCATTTGGAATAGAGAGATCCACTACAGAGCCCGATACTGTGATGCACTACGAAAAGGTCAGCTTTCACTAAAGGATTGTGTGACGACAACACCAGCTTGGTGAAAAACACTGCCTCTCTGAGTATGTCACAGAGGTTAAAGCGGTAGTCTGGTAGTGTCTGGATACACCGCACGCACGCACACACACACACACGCACGCCCACACACACACACACACACACACAAAATTGAAATGCATAGTTATGTTGTATTTACCTTTAATCATAATGTATTATATACTACTATTACAAATAAATGAATACAAAAGTCATACTAAAATTGAAAGCACTTTTACAATCAATGCACATGTCTGACATGTGCCTCCATTACAACATAACACCAAATTTCTTTACTCAAATATGTCAATGTATGTTGTTTGTTTTGTTGCCCATCTCTGCTTGATTGTGTGTGTTATAATCTGAGCTGCGTTGTGCCTAACTGCAGTATTAAACTGTTCTGGACTGTTCTGATAAAGGCTGTAATCTCTTCAGTGCATGACCAGTTTATACGGTCTGCTCCATATTGTCTGGGGGACATGCTGCTGGAGGCATAGGGCCACAATTATGGTGTGCCTCTGCATAAAGAAGAACTATCTGGTTAGGATTTACTATTAAGTACATATTAACGTTATTAACTTTCATAACTGGGAAATCATTTATATTTAGATCAAATCAAATATGTGTTTTATTTTTGGTGCTTTTTCTAAGAATACATCTACAAAATGACCAAATCCTGCCGTTATGTGAACCTAAGAACTTTAAAGAGTACCTACACCCCAAGCACATAATAGCAGGGGTACATCTACAGTACCTAGGGTATTCAAAAATAGATAGCCAACCACAGGAGAGCAGAGATGATCTAGGCCACGCCTCCCACCTCCAACCCAAAATGCCAGCCCCCCTCTTTCCCCCACAACAAGGGAGGCAGGCTAGAGGGGCATTTCACCTTGGATCAAATGTATGTCCTTCCTGACCCATGTCATTTTTTCAGATGCATAGAAATATTGACATTGGTTAACATGTTTCATTTAGTGGAAGACATACTAACCAACATTCTAACAATAACAAAAAACATGATATAGAGTACTGTAATTACTTATAAAGGTAATACATACTTTTCATTCCTGACAAATGTGGTGAATTCACATTATTTATCCAAAACCTGGGTGAAATAATACAGAATTTACATACTATTGAATACAGAAAATGATGAAATTCTAGTATCCACACACACACACACACACACACACACACACACACAGTCTTTCTCTCCGTCGCTTTCTGTCTCCTGTGCACTCCGTGCAGAAATGATTTCCATTCCTGCTGAATTAATGAGGTTCTGCTGAACTGAGAAAAAACGTGCACGCACACACACACATACACACACACACACACACACACACACAGCTGCACAGATACGAATGCACAGGCACAGAGGCTCAGTCAGTCACACACATCTAATAGAGGCGTAGGAACACACACGCGCACACACACACACACACAAATGTACACATGAGCGCACATACTTGCATAAACACACACACACACACACAAAGCAGGCACAGACTCACCATCCATCACACATTTAATAGCGGCATATAGGTACACATAGCCATATTTAGTTCCAGTTAAAAATGCTCTTGCTCGACTGCATAGTGTGCTATGATAGACACCAGTACAAAATAGTAACCGTCCCCAACAACACTGACCAATCAGGCATCACATTGATTTAAGAGTCAGCCAGGCACTTTCTCAGGTGTACATGGTGTACACCTACGCACGCACACGCGGTTTTATGTAAGCACAAACACACCAGCCTCATGGGTTGGCCCCAGAACGAGTCCTAGTCGCCATGGTAACACATTAATGTGTATGTAAAACACTACAGTGCGTTGGGACTCTCTTAGCATGTTAAACACCCCCATCTCCAACCGCACACACACACACCCGAGCGTGCCCTATCAAACGGACACACGCATTTAAAAAGTGCTACGTGTTCTTCTTGTTCATTCCAGAGTGTCGTCAGGTAACAGTGTCTTGTTACACTAACCTCTGCTAGGCGCGGTCGCATACCGGCCTTGGTGCCATCGGTGGTACAGTGCTATGACAAAATGCACTCTGCTTATGCTAACCAGGCATTTACTGTACCTTTTACATGACACAGCACTTGATAACGCCTCCTGTATTGTTTGGACTTTCTGACTTGGACGGTAACACATGGTCTCTTTCCTTGCTCGTCTACGCTCTCGGCTGTCTCCGTGTTTCTCTTCCCCGTTTATTTAGCGACGCCAACGATTCCAATATCATGCGTTTTCCTTCTATTCCATTTGCTCACTTTTTTTGCTCTCTGTTTTGATCTCAGGCAGCAACCAGTCAGCAGTCAATAATCTGTTAAATAGCATTGATCGCCACCATTTAGTTTCCTGGCCAGCTACTTAGGTTGTAAAGCTGATCAATGCCTTTGAATGGGAGCCACCTAGATAGCTGATTGACTGCTGGGATGCACACAGCAATCATATCATTTGTCTTCACTTGCAGTTCAATTATTCCTTCTAATGGCTGGCATCAAAAATGGACCCACACTGGCCCACTCTGGGAACGCTGTGCCTAAAAGTGTGCAGTGCATGCTGGGTAGTCATGATTTGTCCCTTCCCCCCCTTCTGTTCATCCCTCTTCCTCTACAACCCGTATCCTACAGTATCTATCTGTTCTCCTTGCCTTCTCTATGGCAGAGCTCAGATGGTCACCTCTGTGCGTGTGCGTGAGTGATTTGTGTGTGTGTGTGTGTGTGTGTGTGGTTTCTGAGTGTATGCAGATGGTGGCCTGGCTGTGTGGATGGAGTGTGACCCAGACTGGACTTCCCCTGCTCAAGAGCCCCTTCCTGAAGTCATCAATCACAACTTGTAGTGTGTGTGTGCGTGTTCTAGACTCATAGTGGCCCTGTGTGATTTCTATGTGACTTGAGCGTTGCTCTCAGTGTTTAGGTGCCCCATACAGATCAAGGATGGGCCTTTAAGATCCTAATCCGTCCCCTCCCATTCTGTTCTATAGGCAGCTCTACTAGATATGGGGCTGACCAGCTGGGCTTTGCCACTATGTGTGGTTTTATTGCCCAGCTATAGGAGTAACCCCCCCCCAATATTCCACTGTACCTTTTTCTTCCTGTCTTTCTCTCCATTTCTTTTCTAGTCTTTCCCTCTGTCTGCTCCCCTCTGGTTTTATTGGGGTGGGAGTGTCCCCCTTCCCCCTTACTTGTTTGAAGTTGCCTACTCATATATCACAGGATATCCCCTCTCTCTCTCTCTCTCTCTCTCTCTCTCTCTCTCTCTCTCTCTTGCTTGCTCTCTTGCTCATCTGTGTGTGTGTGTGTGTGTGTGTGTGTGTGTGCGCGCGCGTGTGTCTGTTAGGGGG
The DNA here is from genome assembly GCA_026546735.1 of Forbesichthys agassizii. Lineage (NCBI taxonomy): Eukaryota > Metazoa > Chordata > Actinopteri > Percopsiformes > Amblyopsidae > Forbesichthys > Forbesichthys agassizii. Next base: position 3,675 of record JAODLL010048699.1, on the reverse strand, counting down.
TATGGTGGGGAATAAATGTTAACTCTATTTCTTTTCTACACTTTAACACTCCTCCCACATGCCCAGTGGACAGCCCCCCAACACACACACACACACACACACACACAGCCAGCTTTCCTTAATGCTAGCTGTTGTTTTACTGTGTGTGTGACTCACTGTAGCAGATCTGCTTCCCTCAATGTAATGCCACTGATGATGTTGGTAGCTGATAGTGTTGGATTAAGGTAAAGCAATCTTGTTAGTAACACTTTGATAATGAATAGCTGTGAATAGTGATTAATAAATGTGTACAATTTCACTTATAAGCTCTAGACGATTTAAGACATCTACACATTTGTATATGTAGATGTCTTAAAATGTTCATATTTGTCATACATTTATTAAAATATTGTATATTTCCATTAATATGATAATAAACGAGTTATGCAGTAAGCTACTTCTAACACATTTGGTCTCGTTATATGGCTTACTGTACAAATATTAAGAGACTTATCATTTTTAAGGCCATACAAGGAGTTTTCTCCACTATATTTCCAATGTTTTTGTGATCCATCAATGTACTACATAATGAGTTCATTGGCTATTAAAATGATGCATTCCAAATGCTTACTGCAGGTTTGGATTGACTATAAACCCTGAAATATCTGTTTACTGCATAGAGACCTAGCTGTTATTGTTCTAACTGAACTATCGCTCCAGTCTCTCATCTGCTCTTCTCTGCAATACAAACATAGTCTTTCACTGAGAGTGGAGATGGTATTTTTGCGATGGGGCAATAGGGCTCATGGGAAATGTAGTCTTTACTCCAGGAAATGCTTCTGCAAATATTATAAAACCATATAATCAGTGTGTTGTAGTATCTTAATAAAGGAGTTTTCTACCCATTCAGTAATCAAAAAATGTTTTAACCAGTCTATTGTGAAATATTTTCAGTTTAATGTAATCAGTATTCGTGGCACTATTATTAATAACTTTCTTATAACAATATTAACATTTAGAAGACATCTACTGTTCTAATATTAAGTGTTTTGTACAAGCACATACAAGTGGCATATTAGGCAGTTATTAATTACTCTTTACAGTTGCTCATTTAGTGTTGCCGTAATTTAATCTCAAACTTTGTCATACAAATGATATACAGTATGTGCACATGTGTACATGTACTTGAATAAAAACCACGGTTTCCATCCTACTGGGTTTACTTTGGCTATAAGGGGTGGTAGTCTTTTTTATTTTGATCATTACACGGTAATATTGTTTAGAGGCAATATCCTGTTTAGTTGTATAACATTGATCTGCCATTAATGTCCTTCACACACTTGCTCTGTATTTTCCTCATTTGTCCTTCATAATCTTCCTTTGTGAGGTTCATTATTCACTTCTAAATCGTTGTTCTCTCCCTCTCTCTCTCTTTCTCTCTCTCTCTCCCCCTCCCTCTCTCTCTCTCCCACTCTCTCTCTCCATTTCTCTCTCTCTCCCTCCCTCTCTCTCTCTCTCTCTCCCTCCCTCTCTCTCTCTCTCCCTCCATCTCTCTCTCTATCTCTCTTTCTCTCCCTCTCCCTCCTTCGTCCTGATTATATTCCCTGTTTTCTGCCTCTGTGCCCTTGGTGTCATCTAGATACTTCCCCTAGCTCTGCTACGTGCTACCCCTCGACCCCCCACCCCCCCCCCCTCTCGACCCCCCACCCATCCTTCCGCCTTCCCTCCCTCCTTTTTCTCTCTGGCTGAGGACGAGGAGGTGAAAAGCAAGCGGATTACAGTGGCAGTTTAATCTGGTTGACCCGCCGAGGGATTTCTCTCTGGGGCAGCCGTGCTCTTGGGAGGGGGGTTGTTGGGGGGTGGCAGCAGGGTAGTGGGGGAGCTTGTGAGGGAGGTGACAGACTGGGAGGTGGAGCAGGGGGAGAGGTGAACGAGATGGGGGAGATGGGAGCCCCAGGTGGGGGAGGGGGCTGGGAGAAGAGCTCATATGGGGGATGGGAGGGAGAGAGAGAGAGAGAGAGAAAGATGTGGTTCTCAAAGCGTGGGTCAAGACCCCTCTGGCCACACAGTGCTTTAGGTGGTTGCAAGATGATTCTAAAATGATATGATGCTATTAAACGTTATGCTATTAAAAGAAATGGTAGCAATGAACCCCTCTTTTTTGTGTATGTGTAGATGGCTTTGTGTATATGGATGGCTGTGTCTAGGTGTGTGTGTGTGTGTGTATGTATGTATGAATGTATGTATGTACTATATATGTGTGTAGATGGCTTTGGGAGTATGGATTGCTACATGTGTGTGCCCGCATGCGTGTCCATTATAATGGAGGAGGGGAACGGCTGTGTGATTTGGAAATTGAATATTACTGCTATACCTTGTATACTTTTCCTACCCCCCTGTCATAGAATTACCCTTGGCATCTATTAATAGCATCACTAAACACTTTTATTGTAAAATAATGTTATAATAATTAAAAAAAAGGTTTTCCACATTTTCTAAGTGTCTTTAGAATCCGTCCTGAATGTCTTTCATATTGAAACTAACTTGCATGATAAGGTCACTTTTGTAAATATTGTAAAAATGTTGTAAGAGATGTGGCTGAAGGGCACTGTAACAAAGTTATACATCATATTTTCTTCTTCTATGATCTTATGTTCGTTTGAGTTGTCATGTGTTTTTGGTGGCTATACAATATGTATAATGTAATAAATCAGGTAGTTTCAAACTGCTGACATATGGTACAATACAGTTAAAACCCTAAACCAAAGGGGGATTAGGTCCACTGAACACACTGTGAAGTCATACCAGAGAATTTGGAAATGGTGTTGTTTTGCTTGGAAAGTTGTAACTTTGTATAAACCAAATGTAATTTTCTAGCACATTTCCTGCTTTAAGTCTGTCAACGCTTGCATCAGGTGGCAGTATTGTGCGCCAAGCAGAGAGAAAAATCCTCTTAACGAGTTGGACAGCCGCCTTCAGCTGAACAACTAATTGACTCCAGTGGTATTGTACCATTTTAATGATCTAACTGGCTTTATTGAACTGTGCTGAACACAATGCGGGGGTCTACGGCAGACTGTGACTTCTTCTATGTTTGCCTGTCCCAGGCCTTTTATGTCCATCGTATCGCTGCCGCTTTCATCACCGTGCCCCCCGCCGTGCCGATTCAGAGGAAAGGGGTCCGAGTCGGTGTGGCGGATTAGTTTCCAACTGGTGCTTGTCCAGATTCTGACTCTGAAAAGGAGGCTTAACTAGCCTCACCTCAGAACAGATGAGAGGAAGAAAGAGAGGAGAGGAGGGGAGCAGAGCAATTGTTTACCTTTCAATTAACTCCCTGGATAGTCCCGTCTAAGAGAAGACAAGTCAAGTGTGTTGGACCGCCGGTGGAGAGCCTGAGCAGAGCAGAGCGGAGAGGCTGTCTCTGTGCCCTGGCTGTGCACCCTTGGGTCTGCGCTCTAAGTGCCTGGCGGCCGTGCGCCGGCCAGCACGGAGCTGCTGGCATCACTGTGGCAGCCCCAAGCACCCTTTAACACGGCTGCCTCCAGACCTTATTTTAGACCACACCAGGTGCAGGGATGTTTTGGGCTTGTTACATGATCTGTGTGTGTGTGCGCGCGTGCGTGCGTGCGTGCGTGCGTGCGTGCGTGCGTGTGTGTGTGCGTGTGTGTGTGTGTGTGTGTGTGTGTGTGTGTCGCC